>WYDF02258145.1:4096-19612 GCA_009867245.2 Adranes taylori
CTCGAATGATCCCAATGTGCATTAAGTTGAAATCCTAAGTATGTATTAATGCCTACTCTCGGAAGGCATTCATCGCTAGCCAACCGTGTTGTGTTATATTTTGGGTTTTTGCTCATAGATCAAGCATGTATTGCTGATTAAGCATGTATTTGTTCCTATTTCTGTTTAAATTTAGGCCATATTCATTATATTTAACAATGGCAAAATTCAAAACTGTTCTAAATCTTCTGGTGTTTGTTTTCTTGTTTGCAATTAAGACTGCATCACCAACATATCGCAGCCCATTATTTGATATTCCATTAACACAGATTCTTTTCATTGTTTTCTAAAGCCTAGCGGCATATGAATGCGGAATAACTTATAACCTATAATGACAGCTTGCATATTCTTCACAATATAATTTTGCGAAGGCCTCCCTTCTATGATTTAATTCTGTTTCAATAGAAGAAACATTTATATCAAGGAAATTAAAAACTCACGGTATTATAAACCACATCTGACTAACCACTTGATATATTGGATACACCCGAACTGCCACCCAAGCTTTTGCAGGTTAATGTGTGCTAATGAAATTATTATAGGGTAACAAGTCTAACGTTAAAGTTTAGCATAATGAGTTTGGGAGGCAATTCGTTTAGCATTAGTTTTGGAGGCAATTCGGTTGACAATTAAAAATTATCCCTAGGAGCCTGTTTTGCACAAATTTCATAATCAATTTAACTGAAACATAAATAATACGTTTAGACAAGTTTAATTAACAATTTAGATTGCAATTTTACCTAATGTAAAGTCTAAAGCCAGTACTATTTCCTCGACTTCTAAGCTCATTATATATAAATTGGTATATTTATTAAATAAAAAATTTATGCAAGAAATTAGGAAGAGTTTCAACCTAATTACAAAAATATTATAAGAGGTATATTAAAATATTAAATATTTTATATATTAAAATATTAAATAGGACTATAAATATCCTTACCAGTTCTGATTCTCTCCTACTGGAATAATCCTCATCATTATCATTCTCTTGGCTTATTCCAGTCCCCATATCACCCCCAAACAGGGGGATATTAAAGAAGTAATTTTTCTATTTAAATTAATCAGTTTCCCGGAAAAAATTAGATATTACTACACAATCACTACCACGAAAACCGTACATACTTTTTACTGGCATGTGTACAGAATATATTTATCTACAATTCGCCAATTTATAATGCAAAATTCAGTATTGTGAATTGTTATCGGTCAAAAAAGCATGACCAGAACTTATTAAGGGTTGAATGGCGTGAATTAGGGTGAATAGAATGGCACTAGAATAGACAAATTCGGTATATGAATTGAAGTTACGGTTTTAATTAGGTATAAGCAATGTTGCCATATATTTATATATAAAAGTAGAGTGACGATTCAAGCAAATTTTAGCCCTCTGGTGGTCCAATTAAACAACTTAACGCAACTGGGATAAAATATTTGTTTACATATTCATTAAGTGTTGAATTTGAACCTCATTATTGATTTTTGTATATTTATAAATGTATTTCAAAATTTATATATATGTACATAATTTTATATAACTATACAACCCAAATAGTTGAATTAACAATGGAATTTTTCCCAAAAAACCAAATTCGCTTTGTATGCAGTTTTGAAATCACATGCCGAACACTTGTCTTCTGAATGAGTTCGTTTGTGAATTAGAAAATTATACGCTTTTTATACACTCAAAAAGCTTCACTGCCCTATGAGTTAGGTTGTGTCTAAAAAGACTTTATATGCGGTTTTGAAACTAAGTTCAACATGTACATTGTGCGTTGTATTACATGATTCCGAAGTTTTAAAGATCAAAAGAAAATCATATTGCGTACACTTAAAAAGCGTCTCTCTTGAAAGCGTCAGTTTTAAAACCACATTACGTCCATTAAAAAAATTTCTACTATATAATTTCGTCTGTAAATTACCAAATTTAATTTATATTTAGGTTTGAAATGAGATTTTCTACATTCGGCAGATTTCTCTTCAGTACGAAATCCTTTGGAAGCTGCATTATGTATTTGCCTTCTTTTGAAATCAACATCCGTATATTGAAAATTATCTCCTGTAAGATTTCGGTCATTTTCTAGCTAATTTGGATATTTTGCAATTTCAAATTTATAGTCTGGTGTGGGATACTAATTAAATACTCACCCTCCATTAATAAAGCTTTCATGTAAATAGAATATAATTTTATAAATGTTATATTTAATATATTACTATATTGCAGTAAATTATATTATACAATATTAGTATAATCTATTTGTGAATGAAATCCAATATAGCCATCAAAAAATTATCCAATAACCCTAATAATGATTGCAATTAAAGAGCCACTAAAGCAGAAAGATATTATCCCAATTGCGCGATAGTTGCTAATTTTATACATTAAATGGTAGTCTTCATGTGAATCATGAACAGAGAGTTATTGGACAACGTAAAACAGTTATGTTATTTTTACATTATTTGTCTTCGGCAAGTTTCGTTCGGCTTCGAATAATATTTTCCAACTGTACTAACCTTTTTTACTGTGATTGCCGGTTTATTTTTTAATTCAGATGTTAATGTAAATATAATCTACACTTAATTTGTATAGTTTTTAAGTAGTAAACACACAGTGGCAAACAGTAATGCTAATAAATTAACTCGAATACGATTTACTTACAAGGATGATATTGCATTACTAAGAGAAACCGTATCTAATAATCCAATAAGCAATCCTAGTGCGGGGGAAATAATACAAAAGAATTTAAAACTTTTTAACAGGAAAAAGAATTTTCATTTGAACTATGAAATATAATATAGTCTATATCAATGTCATTGTTTTGCCGCCTAAAACAGCAACTTCCAAGACACGATCCAAAATTTTATAATAAAATTGTAGTAAAATAAAGAAGTAAAATTAGATTTTAGGTAATAAATAAGGTAACAACTGTTAATGCAGTGTTGTAAAATCTACCTACCAAATTAAATTCAATAGTTCAATAACTCTTATTTTGACAAGATTTTAAGGACGACGCGCATCTTAATAGAGAATGCCAGTATTCTCAAGATGCCAATAACTCTTCTAAAAAAGATATTTCCTAAATATTTTCGTTACTTTAAAAGCTACTTACATCGCTCTCATAAATTAATATTATTTTGCTTGGCGAATGAGTGCACAGAAATTAAAGTTTTATTACATACATTTATTATAACACTGCAATAGTAGTAGTTGCAAAAAATCGACTTCACAGTTGCTTGTCCGCTTATTCAACTTTTTTTCAGCTAAATATTACACTTGAAAACCAATATCAAAATAACTTGACGATTCAGAATAGAAATAATTTACAAATCTACATTTATTGTAAATAATTGTACTTAGAGTATTAGACCCAAAAAAAATTCAGAAACACTATAGTATCCTAAATAATAAATGTGTCAATAGACCATTAAATATGTTTATAAGTATAGTTAGTATTGTCATGTCAGTAAGTAGACAATACTATGTTCTTAATTATATGTATATCGTTCATAGTGTCATTATTACAATTTGTTGTTATTCTGTTATTAATTATTAAACGCATAAAAGATGCGTTGAATGCCGTCTTTCAATGTCTGAGATACAACGCATATGATTCGACTGCAAAGTCAAAACAAATCACTCTGTAGACATGTCATATCACAAAAACTGCAGACTTCAAAATAATCAAACAGTTTAATAGTTGTGTTTTTGTGCGGTTTTTTGTTCAGAGCGTATTTAATTGAAATTGACCACGTTGGCATCAAATAAAGATATTAAATAACAAAGTCTATTTTCTTGATTTTATTAAATGTACTGATTTTACATTTACTATTACTTTTATAAATAAATTACAACTTTTACAAATATATGTCCAACAAAATAGGAGGAGACAATGGTGAACTTGAAGAAAGGCCTTTCTCATGATTCATAAGATAAATTAAATAAACTCTGTCACTGAAAGTAATGTTTAAAATAATTATAACAAAGATTTATCTATATCTACTCCTGTTTCTCCTCTTGATCCTCCCTCCAAAATCTTTAAAACTAATCCTCCAACTAATAAAGATGAAAGTTCATTCATATTTTTTTAAGATGAAAAGACCTATGAGATTAAAGGTCTATGTACACAATGCTCCAAACATAGTCTTCCCCCGTACTCTATGTACAAGGGGATAATAAAGATTTAAATTTCCAAATCTACTTCTAGAAAGCGGAAATTTAAAACTTCAACTGAATTTCGAACTGAGGAAGCGGCAAATTTATTCTTAAAATCTAATTTTGATGCTAAATATTACTGTAAATCATTCATTCCAGGAGTTAGTATCCTGCAGAGCTATAGTGAGAGATATTCCTCAAGCATTATCAATCTATGATATTTTCAATAACATGGAAGCTTTCGATCAACCGGAAGTTTCAGTGATACGGGTTAAACGTTTAACGAGGAGAGAGATAATCGACAATAATATTTAATTTACTCCGATATCTTCAGTGGTCCTTTGAAGGAACTAAAATTCCATCTAAGGTCTAACTATTTTCAAGCGTTGCTGAGACGGAAATATTAGTCATCCTGTCATTCAATGGGAAAGTTGCGTCATATACGGTCATATTCGGAAGAATTGTCGCGGTTCAAATCGGTGCAACAAATGTAGCACAGATCATCAATCGGAAAATCATGTTGGTCCTATTAGATGCTTATTTTGCGAGGGAAATTCACAATCAATCGGAAAGTACTGTTTTTAATTGCAAGGACAATCCCTCCACTAACGAAAACCGAAAACCTTTTCTATTACTAGGAGATTTCAACTTTAATCATTCATGGGGTAGCTCCAAGAACAATTATAATGGTAAAATTCTTTTCGATGTTATTGAGGAGGAAAGTGTGGTTCTTCTCAACAATGGCAAACCTATCCATTTGCTGCCACTGATATTATATATAATAAAGGAATCGCTTTTTCCATGAAAAAATCTCTCACAATATTAAATATTGATTCGTCTTTAGGGTCTGTTGTCAAAGTTGTCCCACAGAGCAGCTGTTCTTTGATTTCTTGTTCCACAAAAAAATGAACGTATGCCGATAATAATGCTTCTTTACCAGGTAATAAAGTTGACTCGTCCGGTTCTAAAGAGAAATGGGTCGTTTGCACTTTGCAGATAATTACACAAGAAGCTGTTAACACAATTCATTTAATCAATAAGTCTTTGAACTGTATTGTTGTTCAAAGGATTTTTTATTATATCATATGCAGATTTGTGTAGAACAGTTCTTATAATGTCTTGTTCCCCGACAGTATGCTGTTTTCCAGATTTTGCTATAAGTAACGACATATTGTAAGATGCCAGCAATGGCGCAAACCTTCATCGTTTCATTATGACGTCGAAGTGAACGTACTAGCCATCGTGGGTCTCTTCTGAAGTTTTTCTTTAAGTATTTGAAAGTATTTCAAATCTTTGCCAATGATCCTCTAGGTTGGATGGTTTCATAGCGTCATTGCTCAAAACTTTGTTGTATAAAAGGCATATAGACAATCGTTTGTCTGACAATGCTGGAATGACAATGAAGTCAAATGTCAAATAATCATCACTGTATATATCTATAATTTTTTTATATTCCCCCATACATTTTTTTTATATTCGCCCATGTTTAGTGTCGGTTATCTATGGACAAACATTAAGCTAATTAAATATGATAAGACCGGAATGATTCAAAATTGATTCCGGTGTAAAACCTTATTTTAATTTACTCTTTAAATATCTTTTGCATGTATATAGAGAGGAAGCATGGTCCACAGAATCTTGTTTTTATAGAGAAATATACAGTACCATTTGCTAAAACATTCGTGGACGTGAATGCCTCTCCAACTTTGAGTGACGGGTTTTATTATATTTTGCATACAAGAAAGGTTGATATATTTACTTTTGGCTGTCTCCGTGTAACTCGTGTATTACATTAAATTAGTACAGTAGTTGTTTAGGGTGATTAGCTTACTCTTTAAATATTTTAGCCTTAAATCCCCCAGTCCTCATTTGCCTACGTCGCGGACAGTTGTACGCTTTGCCGCGGCTGGCGGCCGCTCTTGCCCCTCTTTTAGAAAATTACTGGTAAGGATGGCGTAATCTTGAACTTTTAAATTTGGCTACGCACGAATTCGCCAACTTATGAATTTCCTGGTCCCTATATTTGCGTTCGGCCAGGGCAGCTTCCAAACAAGATGACACTGTTTCACTTTAAATTGTATGTACCTAATAACTTAAATTTGAAAAACAAAATATAACAATAATTTTAAAGTAAAACGAAATAGCTTAATTGAACTGAAGAGATTATTATAACAATTAGCATTAATTAAAATTCAAAGCAATTGAATTGTTGATTTCATTCGTCGCCAAAGAATGATGCCATCACCGATCTTGAATTTTCCCATGAATACAGCATGGAGACAATAAGTTCCCCTTATGTAGCTCCAAATCTTCATCGTGTTTCATAAACATTTGTTTTAGAAATTTTTACTTCCTAGGTAATTGATATGTCTGTAAAAGGATTTATTATGTAAGTACATATGTAATGTCTGTGTTATGTGAGTTATTCCATTAATGGAAAACCAAAATTTCGATCATGAGCTGCTTAAATGGGATCCATTCTCATGGACACCCATATACATCTCATGCGAAGCTTTTGTTTTCGCTGAGATTCGTTCATAGTTCGTACGGACATCTAGCGCGCACATTACGAATGTTCTGACTACTGGGTCACATTAATTAGATAACTGTTAAATGAAATAAATTAAGAATCTTATTGAAGTTTTCTTTTCTCGCTATTTCAATCGAAAGAGTCGACTGTAGCGGAGATATGCCGAACTAAACATTATCATAGATAGTTATTGATTGACGGTTATCCTTGTGTATAGTATTCGTTTTTATTTTATGTCGGCTGTTTTTAATTTATACACTTTATAATATGAAACATAATTGAATAAAATGCTGAAAGTCGATTCATTTATTTAATATTTGCTACAAAAATAAATTCATGTAAAATAATAAAGTAACAAAATTAAATTTAGGAAACATTATTTATTACGGTTTAACAATGCATATAGATTTATTTATATCAACGATAATATTTCTTTACTAAAAGAATTTTATCATACAATAAGACAATTTTACACAATGGCATTTATCGACCCACCTGTTAGTTTTGCAAGTAATTTTTCGAGTAAAAAATGTAGGCGTTTCATCATCTAATGAATTTTGCAAACGGTATATTTTTAACCTTGTCGAGGGACCTGTAATTTTCTTAAGAAACTCCCGAATAGGACCCCTCCTGTATTTTTGTTAGTTGGCGGCCTGCCTGCTTTTACGGTTTTAATAATTTTAAATTCACAACTTGAGATTCAAACACTGCGCTAGTAAATAAGGTCCTGTGTCTAAAATAGCACTTCTTCTTCTTCTTATATTTGTTTACCGTCGGCGTTCTTTCGCCTTGGCTTGGCCGTAGCCTATAACCGACGCAACTGATAGGAATTTATGAATTTACTATTCCTTTACTTATGTCTTCATAACTTTACTCGAGTGAGGATAATTATGATGAGGTTAAGACACCCTATAAGAATATATAGGCGAGAATTAACACAGGTAGATGTTAGTTCTCTAGAAATATGTATCACCAAAAAAAAATAAAGAATTTTTTTTTCGGACAGACCTTCTTTCCAAAATCCTTAAAACCCTGCTTATACTGAGAATTTACATTACAGCAAAAAGGACTAAGACTTTTTAATTTTATGATCTCTTTATAAATTTTAGAACAATTTGTTTTACCCTACATTGATTTTTATTACTTATATTTACATATTTTTTTAATATAATAAATAATCGCATATCCTGGCCCTTGGAAGGACCAATATTTGATTAATACAAAATGGAGCAGGTAATTTTCTTTTGTGAAGAAATGACTCTAAATGTTTAATTTCTGTAACAAACAAAGGATACCCAAAGAAAATATGTTTCAAAGTCACCCTCGCTACGCAATCACAGTTAGCGGAATTTGACAATTTTAACATATATTTATGTTCGGGATATAGGGCATGTCTCATTCTAAGTTTGCTGCAGATAGTGGACACTGTTCCTTTTTGGGTAATTTCAAATTTTTCAAACCAAGATTTTTTCTCTAAGGAAGGGCACAAATTGAAAAATCGTCTACCCTTTTGGATTGGATTTTCCCAGGAGCCTTGCCATTATTGCCATACAGTGTCCTTAAAATTATTTTAAAAATGGATGGATGTACTAAAAGTTGTTTAGTGGGTTCCTCATGGCCACATTTAATTAGATAATCGGTCCTCTCGTTACCATAGATACCTTTATGGGCAGGAATCCAACAGAGATTGATAAAAAACCTTGAGATAAGATTACCTTAGTATTTCTGGGAATGTTTAGAGAAATTCTACAAGTGAAAATATTAAAAAGTATCGGGGAAAGCACTGAGCCTTGTGGAAGACCCAACCAGGAATGTCTGAATTGAGAGAATCCTTTGATATAAATTATTTTTCCACTGACGGACCCTCTGAGCTGACGGACCCTCTGAGCTGAAGAGCTGACGGACCCTCAAGCCGCTCAGTATATCACATAAGATGTGTGGGTCAACGTTGTCATACGCTTGATTAATATCCAAAAATAAACAAGCGCATATACACTTGGAAACTAACGCCGATTTTGCATGGGAATATAAAGAGGATATACATTCCAGCGGTTTTTTTTCCATTCCTAAAACCCAACTGAGTCACAAGAAGAACATCTTGGTTCTCTACCCACCAGTCCAGCCCCATTTTTAAGATCTGCAAGGGGGAAAATCTTTTCTAGATAAAAGATAAAATAATCGGTGTATTTACTCTCAAAGCGTTAACAATAGAGGCTTCGAAAGTTAAATAATCAGATGATTGAGGGATATCATATTGATTCAAACGTTCTCTGAAACTTTCCCCACATGTCTTTCTATAATCGAGTCTGTGGTCGGAAAAGTCGGAGGAGTCTGGGAGGAAGACGGTAAGTGAGGAGAGAATTGAATAACAATTGGGAAATTGTCACTTCCAAAACTATCTTAAAGTAAATTCCATTCACAGAGAAGGGCTAAGTTTTGGGACACAGGGATATGTCCACAGCGATAACATTCTGATTCGGAGCCACCAGTCTATAATAAGGATGACGGCTATTGCAATCCTCAAGAAGAAAGAACGGTTTACTATAATATTAAATAAATTTTCAAAAAAGAGGTCCTGGATGAAGACATTAGGCATAATATAAATATTTTCCAAATAAAAATTATCAATTTCTATAATCATAACCTGGCTATTTCCAGGTATGTTAGGGTATACTTCCTGAAAGGAAATATTTATATTTTATAAATAGAGCTAAACCACTATTACTATCTGCCCGATCCTGGAAGGAAATAAACACTTAACAAAAATTTAACTAAATCGAAGATAATTTCAATGAAAAGCTAAACACAAAATTCTCTATTTTCATTAAATTCATTAAAGGGGAATATCATCCCCAGGAGGTGAAGATAAAACAAAATCAGAGAGGAGATAAGAAATCAGTTTCGAAAAGATTTTTCTCCTGTCAGGACTAAAGGAAGAAAAGACTCTCGATAACTTAGGAATCATAGAGTCCTCGGTAATTTCCTCCTTTTGTTGAGAATGGCGCTCTCCCCTCTCAATCAATCTGAATCCGGGAGGGGGGAGGTCACTATTGTCGATGAAGATCTTTTCTGCTGTAGTATATAGTTGATAAGGGGTAGAAGTAACTCTTTTATATTGTCCGGGTGTTCGGGGCACTTACGTGCCATTGCTGGGTGATCCCCTTTGCACAACGCGCACTTTGCTGGGACACTCCTTGGTACTGTGCACTCGAATGAAGGGTGCTCCTGTGCACACTTTGCACATAATTAAAATTAATCAAAAGGAAATTACATTATAGTTTGTTATATTAATACGTATTGCGCTTTTGTCACAAGTTTCTAAATAAAAAAGTGTGTTTAAAATGATTCGAGATACGTGCAACATCATGAAGCAATAAAGTTACCCTGTTACAATGCAGTTGTGCATTTTTTTATGGCGCATCAAATTTGCAGCATTATGATTAACTAGTTTTTAAATTTTTAACATGTTAAAGGGCATAAATATCCATTACCGTAATTTTGCTTTAGTATATTGAAAATTTTAAAAATCAGCTCGATCAAAAAGTCAAACATTTTACCAATAATTTTCTGTAATTATCGGTAATCATTCTTAGACTTGAAAGTTCCACTTCGTAAAAGTACCAAATATGAAAGACTACAAATTGAAAAATAAAAGATGTATACTTATAGAACACGAATGAAATAATGCTTATAATTATTTTGTTTTTTTTAATCGTACTACTAGGGGAACATGTTGACAATATTGAAAGTTGCCATGCAATTATTTTCACAAAGAAATTCATCGTGTGACACCTTCGTCGTTACAGTTTTTAGTGCAGCAATTAGTTGCAGCGTGTGACATTAGCTTTATTTGCACTAGTTTCGACGACTCAAAAGTCAACTCTCTTTTTGCGCTTACTCGAAACTAAAATGTCAGTTATGTCAGTCAATTAAAAATCAAAGCTAATTAAAATTGGAACAAGTTACAATATTAAGAGAATTTAATCAATCCAACAATAATTAATCACAATCTGAAATTGATTTTTACACATGTAAGTATAACTTAAATTTTAACATTAATTGTTTTAAATTGAACCTAAATATTGTTTTGTAGGTATATTAAAAAAACATGACAGTGCTGGAAGATGATTCGATTTCAATAAGCTACCCAGCGTCAGCCCCAAACAGAAACCAGTTAAGTTTGAATCCGGGAAATCAATTGAAACGGAAGCACTTAGAAAACATTTCTTATTATAATCCTACAAAGAAAAGTCATTTAGAAGCCCCAACAAAAATGTTGAATGGTTATAAAAATGATAGTGCACGATTACTGAATGATTATTCAATTGAACGTCCTATTGCTACTTTATCTAATACTGGCAATACTTGTTATTTAAACAGCGTTCTTTATTCTTTACGATTTACACCAACTTTTCTTCATAATTTACATCATTTGGTGGATGACTTATACAAATTAAATTGTCATGCATCAATTTCACAAGCTAAAAGTTCTTCTCTGGGAAGAGGAGTTGAATCTCATTTATCGGGCTCAAGTTCTCGAAGTACTAGCAGTAAGGATTTATTATCGATTGGTATTACTAATGATTTTGTAAAAACAAAAGTACAAATTGTCACTGAGAAGCTACATGAACTCTTTGTGAATTTACATCAGTTGGAAGATACACGAAAAAAAGATACCGAAACGTATCAACCCGTAGCTTTTATTCAAGCTGTTAAAGAAGCGAATTATATATTTGAAGGTAATCAACAACAAGATGCTCATGAGCTGTTAGTATATTTATTAGATAATATAAGAGAAACATGTAATTTAACCCAAAGACATTGTTATGCAAATGAAGTTTCAAATCCTGAACCGCCTAAAACTCAATCAAAAAATAACAAGTTTTTGGGCATGTCATGTTCATTTAAGCGGAAAGAAAAGACAAGCAAAAATGATATTACAAATTATCCGAACAATTATTCTGACATAGATCGTAGATACACAGATGTTTCATCAAATGCTTTTAATAAAAGTTGTTACAATTTTGTTGTAGAAGACTTTCAAGGTATTACATTGAGACGCACGAAATGTTTAGAATGTGAAAGTACCACAGAAATAAAAGAACCTTTTTATGATATTCCAGTACCTATCATGTCTATGGAAGATATTAATAGCACAAATGAATTGTACAAAAGAGCGTGCGTTACAACAGAGAAGCTAAGTGATACAAATAAATATCTTTGCGAGAATTGTGCAAGATACAATGAAGCAACAAGAGAAGTTTCTTTTGAAAAACTACCCAATGTAATGGTCCTTCAATTGAAAAGATTTATGACATCTTCGGGTGGATTTCAGAAGATTAATACCTATATGCCGACGCCTTTAAAGTTAGCATGTTTTTGCCAAACCTGCTGTGCACTTGAAAGCTCTGCACAATTACATCATTATGAGCTTTCCTGTATTATCATGCACTTGGGAGGTAGTATGGCATCTGGACATTATATTGCCTATGTTAGAACACTTGATCAAATGCAGGAGTTAACAAACTGTAGTCGTGATATTTGCAAGAGCAGTAATACAGTGAGTTTAAGTGATAAAACAAGTATTATTTTCAAAATTTTTAAATCAAAAGATGTGAAAAATGGTTTATCTACAAAACATCAAGTAAATGATTTGAGAACATGTCAAACTAATAATTGTTGTGGTATTAAAGCTAATCGAAATATTTTGGAGAATTCGATAAATTTTTCTAAATATACAAATCAAGATTCAAGGTCTAATTTCACATATGAAATGCCAGAAGATATGTGGCTAGAATGTGATGATGAAAATGTTAAGCCTATTTCTAGTAGCGAACTTCAAGACTTATTAGGTTATAAAACCTCCCCGACATCTACACCTTACCTTCTTTTCTACACAAAGTATTAGAGAATTAATCTCGGAAATGTTTAAACATTGTGTATACTGTAATTACTATTTATAAAAATTGAGAACAAAATCATATATATACAATAATTTATTATTCCATTTAATTATTTTGTAATATTTTCAATCGCTTTATAAAATCTTGTTTATATAATATGAATAATGTATTTATGAAATTATAATTACTACTAGATAGTTTAATATGTTGTGAGGAAGCACTGTTTTAGTTGTAGCGAGAGCTTCCAAGTTATTTCCAGAATTTCGTATATATTTTATGTCATTCAATAATAAATTAAAAATTTTTGTTCTTTAATTTGTATCCTTTTATGTATAATGGACACTGGAATAATTTAATTGTAAGTACTTTGTTCTACACTATAGTCCAACTAAACTTAAATGGCTTACGTGCATCGCATTTTTATTAAATCTGCAATGCGCGTACACGCTTAATTTCAACGTCAATCTGTACCTTTTATGTCAGTTTTCTGAAGATCACAATCATAGTGTGAATCATTGGTGAACGTGTATAAATATATAAAAAGGTGATTATGGGATTTCTTTCAGATTACAGAAGAAAAAATTCAAAATTAATGTCTTTCAGACTAAAAAGAAAGTTGCAGTAGCAGTACGTTTACTTTACAATCTTTCATGGAACCTACTGTGAACATCAGATCAGACATCAATATTCAAAAGTCCGCTGCCAATTCGCAATACAGATAGGCATAAAATCTAAGGGAATGTAGGGCCGACGTAATCTTTTCAAGGCCAGGTTCACAATTTGGCAGCAAAGAGAAAGAGGATGCGGCTATTTGTAAATTATGCCGCAATGTCTTAGAAGTCTGAGGAAATGCGCTGAACCCGTCTGTAGAAGGTCCTGTCTTCGCGAAACAAAAACTGCTACTCTCACCGCAAGGTTATCTCACGATGAGCGGCGAGGAGGTTAGTTCTCTTGTGCGCATCAAATTGTCTCATTTGCTTCTTTCCTTTGGTGAAGACAGTTGGACTTGTCCCGCACGAGGATGCACCAGGAAAAAACCATTCTCTTTATTGAAATTTGTGGATCGTATCGGATCATGCTAATGCTACACTCGCAGATATTGGAAAAGTTGCTTGTCTCGGTTAAACTGGTAGCTCGCCTTGTGTCGCACATTGTCTCGCGCTGCGTAAACAGTAAGGACGAAACAGCTACATGGCAAGACTCGTGAAGTAGTTGCCCGCATTGCGAATCTTTACTCAATTTCTCACTACTGGGGAACACCTACTAAAAGAAGTGTAACTAAACTACTGTGTATACAATGTTCCATGAGAATTTTGTGACAGACATTTGTCACGATACTACAAAACGAATGCTATATAAGACATGTATACTAGGTTTAGATATGACATGAATAATAAAATTCTACTTTTTGAAATGTTTGCTAGGAAGCGCGCTTTGAAGGAGCCTCACCTTGATAACGTAGAGTTTAGAAAAAAAGATGTATATGTGTAATTCAAAATCTACTAAACCGATCTTATCGAAATTTTTTACGCACATGCATAATTCAGGCTTCCTACAGAGAATTTAAGTTCGATGTAACCAAGATGAAGGTTATGTGCCGTTATTAATTTCCCCAAAATGTTTTCCATATATATAACTGTGCGTAAACTAAAATGTCTTTCCACCAACCATTTAAATACTTTAGACGAAACGCGACAATACTATGTTTAAAGTTAGCAGAACCGCTAAGGCTCTGAACAAAATAAATACGAACGCAAAGAGCGATGAATGGTTAAATTTACGTTCCTTTGTAATAGGGAGAATGCGTAGATCTGTTACTACGTTTTAAAGTTGAAATATATTGCAGAAGGTAAAATGGATGATTTTGAAATATTTACACTTCTGCTTACTACCTTTACATGAAATGTGTGGAAAAGAATACAAACTGCCACAAAGTCATTGGTAGGTCCGTACAAGTGGCGCTTTATTTTAAATTACATTTTTACAACTTATGATATTGTTTATTACATAAACAATCATAGAACGTACTAATTCTACAAAAAGTTTGAAAAGTTTGTCTAAAAAAGTCAGTATAAAAGATTATTTAAGTAAGATTTCAACGATGTTTTGGACGTGAAAATTAAATTAAACCAACTTGAGCGCCACGTGCGCGTCGATAAAATTTGTTTATAGACTGCGTACATCTGTATAATAATGTGTTAATTTAGTTTTGTTACTGAATTATGCTAGCGGGTTTTGTACTTACTATTTAATTTGTCTAATCTACAAAGGATGTACAATCTCCTTTGCATTTTATTTCGCTCAAATATAAATTCTCCCGCGTGTACACCATGAAAATTTTTATCGTTGTTGTCCCTTGCCGCCTAGAAAATATTCTGATTGTACACTTGTGTACACTGTTAGATCTTTGTTTATGTATATTTGCTCATATTGCCCGATTTGTCAACTTTACATTATTTGTATTTGTTTATTTATTAGAATTTGACATATATAATATCACTTAACTAGAAAATTAAATTTATGTCTGATCTAATATTTAGAACTTAGGAAAAAAATATGTAAAGAAACTATAAAAGAAAAACTTAACAAAAAATATAAACGAAATATATACTTAATTGCACTCTCTGTGCATCTTTTCATTGCACTGTTAATACCATTTACTTTATGTCTATTGATTTTAATATTGTTGCTATATCTTCATCTATCAGTGCGATCTATTCCTTCACCGTCCTTTTTAAAAAATGAGTATTTTCCTATATCTGAATTTACGGGTTGCGTGTTCAATTGCTGATAGTTGCATTTTCTTGTGATCCAAAATGGACGGCGTACGTATGGACCTATATGTACGAAGGTTCGAATGGTCCAAAATGTACGGCGTACGTTGATAGCAGTAA
>WYDF02258156.1:0-19612 GCA_009867245.2 Adranes taylori
TATATAAATGAATGTTGGTATATTGGTATAACGTTAATAGACTCGGACACCGTTTGACCCATCATCATGAAAATTGGCACATATATGTATTTTTTCAGGGAGAAGGATTTTGTGGTATCTACATTGTTGTAACTCGCCGCTAGATGGCGGTGCAGATCATAAACTTCTACACCGTTGAACCAATCGCCATCAAAATTTATATACTTAGGTATTTGAATATTTTTATGCTGTACATAGAATATTTTTATGCTATCCACTTTGTTGTAACTCGGCACTAGATGACACTGTAGCATGCTGACACAGGCCGCACCAATCAGGACATGTCGCTGGCCACGGAAACTAGACCATGTCGTTGGCCGAGGCTCTTAGATGTGTTGCTGGCCGCGGCAAAGCCGCGACTATTAGGCCACATCGCTAGCCGTGGCAATTAGACAATGTCGCTGGGCGCGGCAATGTGGACACCGCGGAAGCTGTCGCCGCCGTAGGCAAAGATAGCCGGATCCGCTAGTATTATATAAATAATAGTACTATGAATGTTTGCGTACAGCGTTGTTTTTATTGATAAATAAAATTCGTTGGATTTTTAGACAACGTGACATATTTAGTATCGGTTAAACATTATCTCCACCGAACGTCTAGTAAAGAGTGGGGTACCTCAGGGCTTCATCCTTCGACCTATGCTGTTTTTAATTTATGTGATCGATTAGCACTATTTTGTAAATAGTGTATCTCCGAATACCTAGTTGTTTCTATCACATCCACAGCTTTTTAGTTTCTTCATTAATTTTTTTGGTAGGTCCTTTACAGAGTGGTAATTTTGAAGGTCATAAATATATTTTAACTATTCAATGTGAATTAACAATTTATGTAGTATTGGTACAAATAGACAGAAGCAAAGAAACGACGAAAGATTCGTGTCGTCGAAACAGCTAAGCGTTTCATAGGTAGCTAATATAACTAGCTGCTCAGTGTAACACTTTATCATTTTGAAACCCATCACTAGAACACACCCTGTTTCTTTCAAGCTAATCACAATCAGTCCAAAACTCATTTTCGCAACAAATTCACACTTTGTATACTTATGGAAGCATTACAGAGGTAGAACTTATAGAAGGAGAACTCCACAGTAGCAGTTCTGAATTGTAGCAAATCTTTTTTATATTTTTAAATGTATCTTTGAAAACAAACGCGGTAGAAAGTTCAGAAAAAAAAATACACTACACGTAATTTAAATCTTTTTGTCATTTAAAACGTACGTAGTTTTGTTTCCCTGCTAGCAGCTTAAATAGGGCACTTTATCACCGTTGAAATTAATAGAAGCAACAGATAATTGGATTCTACATTGAATTTCAGCGCACAATTAAATACGTTCTCATCCTTAGGCCCTTTTCAAACGCGGTTAAAAGCGTTGCTTCCTCATGATTTAGAAGATATCATACCTACTCTAGATTGTATTTTCTGAATTGTCTGTAATTTTCAATAGAAAATATAAGATTTCAAACAACTGTGAAGTTATTTTTTATTTGGTATATCTCCAAGATATTCTTCAAATTTAATAATAATAAAAATAACGCGCTGTTAATAATAATAATTTTGGTACTAACTTATTTATTTGGTGTAATCAAATAGACCAATATAAAAGAAGCCAGCCCATCAAACTAAAATCCCTCAGAATATTAAAAAGCCAATTAAAACATCAACTCCGCACAACTAAATACGCCACTAGAAATCATAAAGATAAACGTCCAAAATATAAGAGCAATATTTGTTTTTAACTCGTTTGTATCAGTATCAAATATTTAAAATATTGATAATTGTTTCGAATTTATGCGGCCCACAACTTCAGAAATATTATTACTTAATGACTGCCTGAAGAATATTTAGAAAAAGCTTTACGACTATACCAGAAAACCAAACTCACTTTTAGATCTGATAAAAATGTATGAGATAACTAAATTATTCAAAACAAATTTAAACCGTTCGTTTCGGTTTCTACACCATCAGGTATATTGAACTATAACAAATTTTATCGTTACTCAGGTGGCGTGCTTCTCGTCCATTATAATAGATGTCACCGTTGTCGTCTTGAGGGTACCACATATCATCGATATCATAGCAGCATATCGTATTATTTCCTCAGGGTTTTATTTTATAGTTTCGAACTTCTTTCATATGCTCTCGATATATGTATGTATGTAAATGGATATATTCGTAAATGCGTGTGTATGTTTGAATGTTTGCAGATATAAATTTTAAGTCAATTATGAATGTTGTCAGTTAATACATTAAATGCATCTTATTAGGTGAATAATATACGATAGTCATTTTAAATTTTTGTAATATCGTAACGTTATAATTGGTTCTTGCTATGTTTGAACTGCATATACATACATTACCCACTAAATCAAACTTTTTTTAATCATTAATTGATTGTTCATGTATTATACGAGGGATGTGTTTTTAATTTTGCATATACCTTTAACAAAAAGCAATAGTTTAAATTTCAGTCCTTTATTGTTTTTCAAAGTACTTTCCACCATTGCCGATGCACTTTTGCATTCGCCCAAACCAACTGTTAAAGCACTTATTCCATTCTGCAATGGGTATTCCACTCCAAATGGTCAATGGGAAAGCATAGACTACATGTTCAGGTGATTGAAATCGTTGACCAAGCAGTGCATTCTTGATGGCGCCGGAAATGTAAAAAAATCGTTGGGACTTAAGTCAGGACTGTATGGAGGATGATCAAGCAATTCGATGTTTTGTTGCTCCAAAAACTCAAATGTCTGTCGAGCAGTGTGAGCACTCGCATTGTCATGGTGAAGGATGATCCGACGCTGTAGATTGTTTTTTCGCAGCTCAGAAGTGATTTCTGGCAAAGAAACGGTTGTGTACCAATCAGCATTTACCGTCCTTCTTATAAAGGAATTGTAGCCACATGTCCAAATTTGGATACAAAAGTTGCTACCACCTTTTTCAATACGCTACGGGAACTGAATGACTTTGGTTGGGTTCTCCTCATCTTGAAACATCAAAACAGCAAACTGACGTTTATTCTAGAGTTCATAAGAATAAATCCAAGACTCATCACCAGCGATGATAGTCTAGACATTTTTGGAGCGGCCTCTGTTGAAGCGATTCAAAGTTCTTCGGTACGAACTGACACGAGCCGCATTATGGATGGTCAATGTGAGAATGGTATGATAAAATGAGTGGAAGTTCGAAATGTGAGTTGGAGATTGAACAGCAGTTGAAATGCAGGAGAGGTGTGAAAGATTTAGAATAAGTAGATATAACACAAAATATGTACATTTGATGGTGGAAGGGATGATGCCGGAATATTTAAAATCGGGGATGAGTATGAGTGACAAGAGCATGACAGCTTCATTAAAGTGTGGTAGAAAAGGAGAAATAAGTATTATATAGATGAAATGTATAGAAGGTGTAGAGTGGAATATGAAATATGGGAGCACTGGGTGAATACATGTCAAGGAATAAAATGGACGGAAAAACAAAAATTGGAGGCTGGGAATTGGAGGAGATGTATGGAACATGGGGTGAAAAATACATGTGTAATAAATAAGAGTCGGGGAGAGATTAGAAAAAGGGAAAGGTAGGAGTAAAAGAAAAAAGGAAGAGAGGAGGTTGAATGAAAGAAAATAAAATACAGAAGATGAGATGGTTTGCAGGGGTCAGGATGAATTATGGGAGTACTGGGTGAATGCGTGTAAGGAAATGGGATGGATGGAATCACCTTGATTCTATTTTTTTGTTTGCCTTTACATATATTTTGAGCTTCTTGTTGTGAATATTTTATACTATGTAATGTAATGGGGTCGAGTGTGTTATGTTTAGATATGTCATAGTTTAATGCCAATAAAAGTTATTATTTACATATATCTAATAATAAATCAATGTGAAATGTGACATTGCGTTCTTTTAGAGATAAATGCATCAATGTTTTGTTCAATAGACGTTGTGACAATTCTCAGAGGGTTTCAAGGTGTTGTCACTTATTCTGTTCTGGATTTATTTTACCCAGTATAATTTACTTTGGAAAAGAGTTGTTCACAGATATATGTGCTTCCAAAGAATGATTCCCATGAACAACGTATGCCGCTGTAACGATGGATATTTGTCTCTGGGAAGGTATATATATCAGAAATCCAATAAGGTAACGTTGTGAAATTTCTCTTTTTGCTTTATGTCCGATAACAACTCTGCGGACTCTATTTGAAAATGATTAGGCAGTTTATCTATATCAAAGAAAATGGGTTCGTATAAATTTTGATTATGTTGTCGAAAATCCTAGTCTAGTCTCAAATTCTCCTATCAAATCAATAAATAACACGACATATTCATTTCCACTCTTCCGATTGTGTTTGGCCAATATGGGGAAGTGCACATAATCGTTCGCATTTATTTGGCCCTGCCCTAACTTCAGTTTCATTTGCTTCAACACGTTTATTGTTTAAAATATTGTGGAGTCATATCCATCAAAAATGCCAAAGCTGCAAGCCCTCTGCCATCGTCAAGTTCTGGTACTGCTTTTCCGTTCGCTCGCATAACCAATTTTATTACTTTGTAACATTTTTCCTCGGCTCAGCCACCTTACATCTGTAAAGTATATGATGTCGCCATACTAAGAGCCTACATTTTTGAGAAATTCTTGAAATTTCATATGATTTAATCCTCGTATTCGTATAAACTTCACAGTCTTGATAACAACTTTCCAAACATGATCCATTTTTAAAGTTTGTTCGCATTTTGCAGCTTGTCTGCATTTTGCAGTCATATTTAAACAAATCACAGTATCCAATAGCAATATCCAATTTGCTACTAGAAAATCATTTCGAGTTTTTAGCAATCAAGTTAGCGACTATGTAACTAGCTTAGAAACTTGGTTGAAAAAGTTTTGCAGAATTGCAAGGCACATTCCTTACAATGCATCATATGGTGAAGAATATTTTTGCGCATAGTGCCTGTTCAAATTATATTCCTTGACAACAAGTACAAAAGCACAACAAATTAAGTAGAATGCCTCACTGGTTATTTGAACAAAAAAAAAATTCTCAGTCTTATTTCATTGAATATTTGTTTTCTTCCGCATATTTGCTTTTTTTAATATAACTTTAGTATAACTTTAATATACCTTTTTTTTAATATAACTTGAGAAGTAGAGATCATACTGAAGTGACAAACTTTGCGAATAACCATGGTGGTTTTTGAATCTGGAGACTAAGAAAGGTCGGTGTAGATATACACACAAAATATGTACTTGAAAACTTAATTATTCGGTCACGCTAGAACATAAAATATAATATGTGTTTGCTTTATTAGAAACGATATTAAATATTGGTCTAAACAATGTAAAATAAATCTACTGAAATTTTGCGAAACATATCGATTTTCTAGGAACGATTTAGCGAATTTGTTACATATGATAGTTGGGCCGCATTGGTACCTGCTTTGGGCTTTGGGATGCAAGTCTAAGTAAATTCAGAGGCCGTCTTTCGTTTGTACTGTGCAATAATTCTAAACGCTCCATATATGGCATAAAATTTTACAAATTTGTGAATGTTGTTCAAGTTACTGTTTGTATTTCAAAATTTATGTAAATGATGATGTGACAAATCCTAGTCTTCATGCCAGCACTAATGTAGTGATTAATATGTGTGCACCATTATTGTACCGAGGTCAGACCACCCTCTATACACGTAATTGGCATTCCTCCTGAGTTACATTTAGAAGACTAATTGAGAGATAAACAAATATAAATGGGACTGTGCGTCATAATAGAAAAGACATGCCTCATGACATACGTAAAAGCAAATTGAAAAGGTTAGAGTATGAAATATGGTCTGCTAGCAATATTTTATATGTGAAGTGGAAGGATAACAAGGATGTGTTTTTCCTCTCATCTAAACATTAATCAGCTGATATCACAGCAACAGGAAAGCCGAGAAGAGAAGGAAGAAAAGGAGGCTAGGAACCAAGAGAGGAAGTTAATGAAATTGTGTCGTTGAATATCAGAAAGGAATTGGAAGGATCCCCCTTCAACATCGGATGATGGCTCTGTTTCCCATCATGCAGCGCACAATGAACGAAAGATATTTTTCCATCTTATCACATAATAACATAAGCGAAACTCTAGAAAAAGAAACGAAATTAGAAAGAGATAAAGAGTTACATCCAAATTAAATGTCCTAGACACATGCCTACAGCCACCGCTGATGCTTTAACCAGTAGAGATTTTGCTTTGGAAAAGCAAAATCTTTGGGAAAGCAAATACTGCTACACGTGGTAAAATATCTCACGCAACTGTGATCTGTGTATTATCATAAACTTTCACGCGATGTTGTGAGCTTGCTAGCTATTATAGAGTTCATTGTGCTTCATATTTATTGTTTAGTGTGTAATGAGTATTTGAAACAAATAATATAATTCTGGCAAATAAACAAATTCTTATTTTGTATATTATTGTTTTGAATAATATTATGATTATTTTCTTTATTACACTGAAATTTTATTTATGTTTGAATAAAACTATTTTTAGTTTCCGAAACTATGCACATGTTATAGGATTTTTAATTTAATTCTTCATTGTTAGTTATAAAAGATTTGTTAAAGTTTGAGTTTAATTTTGTTAAAGTTGAGGTGCTGAATTTTACGTAAACTAAAGTTCTGCGAGTTTTAAATAAACTATGAATGACTCGAAAACAAGTCGTTGGAAGAAAAGGTGGAGTTTATTGTGCGTATAAAAACTGCAAGAATCGCTTTTATATGAAAGAAGAAAAATTTATAAAATTCTTTAATTTCTACTAGATACACTAGTGTAAGTATTAAACATCGTCAAAAAGTATACATATAAATGTATAATTATTTTGAATTACTTTTAAAGAGTACTTTTATACAGTTGTAGAAAATGGTTAGATGCTTCAGGCAGAAGAATTAAATTAAATATAATTTAAGTGTTTTATTCCGGAATCCATTTGAATATATATATTTATCAGCTAGAAACTATATTCTATGATTATCTTGAACAATATATTTGTAATAAGAGAGTTGTATATAATCTATATTTGAAATGTAAAGAAATTGAAGCCTTTAAATATCCATGTGTAAATTGTAATTTAAAATATTTAATTAAATTATAAATACGTTTACGAATATACTTTTCTTTAAAATACACCAATGAAAAGTACAAGCACTCCAAACCAAAAAACCCGAAAAATAATGATTATAATGTATTTATAAATTTTTGCAATCCTATTTTTCCAATTAACACATAGTAAAAACATCTAATTTTCCATTTAGTATTTAGTTTTCTTGTATAAGTACGAAATATTTATATTAGTTGTTTTATTTTAAAAAATTTGTATCATAAAAATCAAAAACTTTTTGGTAGTAAAATACATATTGAAAATATTTGGGTATTTAAATTTGTTGAATTATTTCATCATTCTTTGCTAAATTTAAAAATTGTTTAAAATTTTTAAAATTATAATTTTAATGTAAAGTTGAAATTCATTTAAAATTTTTTAGTTAATATATAATATTTTGTAGTTATTAAATAATTTTCTAACCAATTTTCATATTATTTTATAAATTTCTCATATTGTAAACTTTAAAATCAACCTCAAGTGAAAGACTCTTGTCAAAGAATATACTCTTGTCTCGTTTTTATTAGTGTAAATCTATACTTTGTCCTTCAACTTTTCTACTATATTACTTTTTAACAAAAATGAGTAAAACAAAAATACTTATGTACATAACTAAGCTCTTGCACTGATAGTTATATACAAGCAAAATTTATTATAGATTTTACACTGTAATGTAAAATCTATAATAAATTACAGTTACAACATCATTTTATTTATTTTATTTATTTATTTCATGTTTTATTGTATAATTTTAAACAAAAGTAAACATTGTGTGTAAAGTATATTTAAGAATTATTACTACAACAAATTTTAGATAATAGTTTTATTTTTAAATACATTAGCAAATCTGTTTCTACCAGCAACGAATCCAGGCATTTAAAAGTTACAACCAAATTAAATACCAAGGTCAATCATCTTGCAAATCAATTTTATATAGGCTTTTTGTCAAGTTTCGCTTCTTTATATTCTTTGATCTTGTGGACATGTGTATTTGCAACTTCTTCACTGTGTTTCACAAGATAACTGGGACGAAGAAAACAAATTATTCGAACTTCAGCCTGAGTACTCGGTTGGAAGACGACTTTCATCTAATCACCCTTATAAGATTGCAGGCAAAAACATGGGGCCACTTCCCAATGCATATTCCCTCCACAAAAAAGAAGGAAAGAGTCACAAAACGGTGTGTTGTGTACTACAGTACAAGAAGTAAAACTGTGTGGAGGGCAAAAGTGTGGAGTTGCTCTTCATTTAGAACATTGTTTAGAGGTGTACACAACAATCATATTAGGGTAGCAGTACTGGTGAGTTGATACAATTTTCAGGAAAAAATATTTATTGCTTGATTTTATATGATTTTTTTATGTCTTACTATTCTCTTGACCATACAATTAGGAGATTTAAATGTGATTTCTCAATCAGCTGGGCGGGTATTTAAATATGGCATCATTGTGTAACGTAGCTATATAATTTTATGAATATAACTGTTGTTCCAGTAAATAAGTCAATTAATTCCTTTAAGTTTGAGCATGGAAGCCTTTGAAAAGGAAACGATAAATATCATAAATAAACGGAAATAAACATCTTTTTCACTTTCAATTAACTCTATTCAAGTTAGTTATATTCGCGAGTCGCAACTGAAATAACTTGTTTAACAAGTGTGCAAAACATTCCATAGAAATTTCGTTTCAGTTACAATCAGATAGAGATGGGTTTGTTGATTTCAGAAACAGAACGCAGCAGCAAATAGCAAGCAGCCAGCCCACGTTCATTTGTACGTTCTCGTTTGGGTATGCTGCCACGTCGTCCCTGTATCATCATAATTCTAAACACCTTTGAGAGTGCGGTAAAATGATTAGTGAAGTTAATTAAAACTCCGTTGCGTTGTATCTGTAAACACATATTTAGTTCCGAGTTCGTAGCGTTCGAACTGTTGAT
The DNA here is from genome assembly GCA_009867245.2 of Adranes taylori. Classification (NCBI taxonomy): domain Eukaryota; kingdom Metazoa; phylum Arthropoda; class Insecta; order Coleoptera; family Staphylinidae; genus Adranes; species Adranes taylori. Next base: position 9,099 of record WYDF02258156.1, read on the forward strand.
AATTTAGACTTATTCAGAAATCTATATAGCTACCTTCGTTTGCTATTCACATTAAAAAATAGAATTAGGAATGGTTTTAGAAATTTGGGCACATCGTTCAAATAATTTATTATTGTATCACAAAAAAATCCTCATTCTAAAATGTTTCCTTCATAATGCAAATTTTATTTTCAAAAACGAGTTTTGGAGTAATTATGAATTGTTTGAGAAACAAAACTGTGTTTACCCTATGTTTGACATAACTGAAAAATTTGTGGACGGTACCGTCACGCCATATTTCTTATACTGGAAGTCATACATTTTACTATATTTTACATTTAACAAAGGTTGATCTATTTAGTTTTGACTGTCACCTTATCATCTATTGAATTTAATTATTATTTTTGCCATCTGTAGTAATCTTTCAGATCGACAACATCAAATAGTAAATATTACCTGTATTCAAATATTTATTTAATTGACATGGGAGTTGGGGAAAGAATAGATTCAGATCCTGCCCAATACAAATTGGATGGGCATGTGACCTACAGATAGGCAGATCATATGAGGCTGAGAGTATGGAAGTAAGGGAAAACGAAGGCTACGTATGGAATTGTAAAGAAAGCATAAATTTACGAAAAAATTTAGAGAGATTGAAGGAGGTTATACGAGTAGTTGCAGTGAAATTGGGTAAGGGGAGAAACAAAAAAAGATATAGAGAACAAGATGAAAATAAGATGTGGGAGACACGGGAAAAACGAGAAAATTACTTAATCTGACCAAAAAAAGGAAAAAAGTCATGGGAGGTTGCTAAGAAGGAATGGAAAAATGAACAGAAAAAAACGAGGGAAAATAATGGGAGGTAATTACTAAAATAAAGGACTTACAATAATGAAGTGAATTAAGATGAAGATAAATAAATAAAGGAAGATAAAAGAGAAACAGAATTGATGACGGTGAGGGGAATTGAGGATATAAACGAATAAAGAGTACTAGAAAATGAGGAAACGATAATAGAGAAAGAGGAGGGAGGAATGTACGGAATATATGTAGAGGGGATAGAAAAAGTCAGGATAAACAGTGATAAGAGTAAAGCCTTCCTTCTTCCTAGAGGGAGGAATGGATTCTTTACATTAAGTAATATTTAGAAATATTATATTATGTTATGTTTGAAGTCTGCATCGGAAAGTTTCATTTTATTTTGTATAAATAATTGTAAATATTGTATTTGCGATGAGGAGGTTAGGGTTACGGGGGATATTACCTGACACACATTATGGATATGTGAGGGGAAGGCGTATTGCGAATAACTTGGTTATGATAAACTATGTGATCAATCAACACATTGAGGATAAGAAGAAGGTATATTTATCATTTGTAGATTTAAATAGTGCCTTCGACAAGATCATTCAAAATGAATTGTAGGAGAGGTTACATTAAGTGGGGATTTCGAAAGGATTGGTCAGAATGTTGAAAAATATGTATGAAGGGACGACGGTGAGATACAGAGTCAAACAAGAAGTGTTGGAGTGGTTTAAAGTGAAAGGGGGACTAAGGCAGGGCTGCCTTCTCAGCGCTTGCCTCTTTAATATATATATATATATATCGGACCTAGAGGAAGTGATGCGAAGGGGGCAAGAGAGGAAACAATGATTGAACAATGATTGGTAGAAGGAAAATATGGAAGATGACGTATGCAGATGACATTGTATGTATGGAGAGTGTTAGAGAAGAGATGAATGAGATGATAGGAAGAGTGCAGAAGTACATGAAGAAAAGGGGATTGGAAGTGAATGCTGAAAAGACAAAATTGATGGTATGCAAGGAAGGAGGGAGAGAAAACAAGAAAGATGTATTTAAATTAGAAGTAATGGGATATATGTTCGTTGATGCAATGTTCGGAGCATATAAGGATGATAGTAAAGAAAGTAAGGGGAGTGATGGAAATGATGAGAAAGATGTGGCAATGGAGCTTTGGTGATTCAGTTAAGATGAGGATGATGATTATGGATGTGTGTGTGAAGAGTGTAATGATGTATGAGGCGGAAGTATGGGCGGTGTGTGAAAGAGAAATGATTAAGAGGGTGCAGTCTGGATGTATAAAAAGGATGCTTGGAGTTGATAGGACAGTGCCGTACGAAATAGTGCTGCAAGAAACTGGAAGAAATAAATGTTTGTTATCAGATGTTAGAAAGATGCTGAATTTTGAGAGAAAGGTGGATGGATGACGAGAAGATGACGAAAAGAAAGATATGTAGTGGGACGGGAAGAGAATGGTGGTAGAAATAAGTGGTTAGAAAAAAGAAGGAAAATGTATGAAAGAATTGGGTGGTCGATGAAGAGATGGGAAGAAAAGATAGGAGAAGGTGAAGAGGTGATGAATGAAGCGGTCGAGAGACTGACATATGTGGAGAAGCAAGAGAGGAACGCAAGGATAAAAAGGAACAGGTTGAATAGTAGATAAGGGTGGAAGAGGAAATCGCGGAATACTTAAGATCAGGAATGAGCATGAAAGAGAAAAAGATGATCGCAGGGACCAGATGTGGACGTGAGGAGCGAGGGCACATGTATTGGATGGGAGAAGAAGAGAGAATGTGTAGAGTATGTGGAAATGGAGGAGACTTGTATGCATCGGATGAGAGAGTGTGGGGGAATAGAATGGATGGAAGATGAAAAAGCAAGTGGTGAAAATTGGGGGAGATGTATTGGACAGGATGGGTGTGGAAAGAATATAATGGAAAAAGTGATTAAAGAAATAAAGAGAAAAGGGAGATAGATGTAGGATACGTGAAAAGGGTTACTGCGATGGCAAAGGGTATAAATGATGTGTGGACTGGAAGAGTTAATGTGTCACCAGATAAGTGGAAACAAGGGAAAGTATATAAAAGAGTAAGGTTCAATGATGTTGAAAGCTACAAGAGAGTGATTGTAATGAAAGGGATTTATGGATTATGCTAGAATAGTGAACAGGAAATTATAGAATGAACTAAACGAATAAATGGGTTAGCTGTAACTCAGTGTAAAAAGAACTGGGTTTAGTGAAAAAGCTCTATTTGTTGTTTTCAGGTTTAAAATCTGCGCTTGATAGATCGAGTCAAATTATGGAATAGAATAGAGGCAGTGGGGTTATCAAAGAATAATAATGGCGATTAAAAATATGTACGATGGAGCTATAGTAAAAGCAGGGGTAGGGGAAGAACCAGGAGATGATTTAAGTCAATAAGTGGTGTACGACAAGGGTGTTCTCTAAGTGCCTGCCTGTTTAATGTACACCTGTCCGACTTAGAAGAAATAATGAGAAATACAGTCATTTCGCGATCTCAACGAACTTTTTGGCGCAGGAACAATCAGCAAAAGCCAAGTTGAAAGATGGTTCAAGAAGTTCAGATCGGGCGACACAAACCTCACAGATGAAAGAGGATGAGGTCGACCATCAAATTTCGACGACTATGCACTTTTGGCGGCCGTGGAAGAGGACGAACGCTTGACAACGATAATGTTGGTCGAAGACTTCAATGAGGACCATTTCGTTCGTCGTTCGTCCATCGTTCGTCGTCTCCGAAATGTTTGGAAATTGGCTGGATGGGTCCCCTACGAACCCTCCGATAACAACAAAGCCGAACGTGTTTGAATTTTCATCGATTTCCTGCAACGAAATGAGCAAATTCCATTTATGAAGAATATCATCAGAGGATGAATCGTGGCTACTCTTCAAAAACGTCGCGTTTCGCCAGGTATTTTATCTAAAAAAGACGACCGAAAAACGTCCACTGTGTTGTATGTGGTGGGACAGAAGCGGATTCATCCATTGAAACATAATCTCAAACGAAATTTGTTTTGGTGGTATCAGGACGATAAACGCGGATTCCGCACACAAGCGAAAAGTAACAATTTAATATCAACAATGGCGTCTATCTGGTTTAACATGACCAGATATTCACGCTGCAATCGAGACGCAAAGATCCACAAAAAAACCAATCATCTTCCACCACGACAATGCGCGTCCACATTATCGTGTCGTCAAATATATCGCTAATAAGAGCTACGAACTGCTTCGTCATCCGCCATATTCTCCCACAAAAGCGTCAACGGATTGTCATCGATCGCTGATAAATTGGCTCGCAAAGCTTACGCCACTTCGTTGACTTGGTGGGCGCAATCAAACACTGGATTGCGTCAAAGAACAGCAACTTATTCGGCCATGGAATCGACAGCCTGCCAAGCAAAAAAGTGGATGGTGAATATGCCCGCAATAATTTTGCACCGAAACTCATTACATAAGATACTACTATGCAATGACAATACTCATTTTGCCATTAATCTCAAACTTATAAAACTAAAAGCAAAAATAAATATTTCTGTATTTTAAAAAACATTTATAAAAGAAATACGAAATACAGATAGAAACAGACAGATGGCTTTTGAACAATGAATATCACTTTGATAGTAAAATACAATATGTCGTGCAGAAAAATTAGTTCTTTTGAAATAATATTGGAAAAGCTATTGAAAAAGTAATTGATTACTTCCTAGTATTACATGTAATAACGTTAGTATATTAGTTTTCCTTGTCCTATAAATTCAATCGTTCTATTTCCACTGACGTACTAAACACATCAATATGCCTGTTGCTTATCAAACTTCATTCGTTCGTAAGATCGCTTGAGTTCCCTCAGGGATATTTACGAATATATGGAGTTCATTCGGAAATAAATTAAATACTCGTACATCCGGAGTATAAGATTGTCCTTCTTATTCTACATAGGTTGTTTTATATGTGTGTTTCAGGAGATATATTAAATTTTCATCAAAAATATAACAGTATAAGGAATCTTTCAAGTACAAAGACGTTTTTCTCAAAATAATATTGTAAATTGAATGTTTTTGTTATTGTACGAAACGTAATATTGTATGCAATCGAAAATATTTTATTGCAAGATCGTATTATTCATTTCTATATAAAAAGGCTCAAATGAACAAACACTGTACAAACATACTATATACAAAAGCCATCAAGGAAGCAACACTTATCCTATAATTTGTAACCAATCTCCTTTTGGGGAGATATTTTTAGGTTATATTTATTTTAAAAAAAAAATCTTTACTCCATAAAACTCCATTTATATGACTTTTCTAGTCGGGCTGGTTTATAGAATCCGGCCCATTTAATAGATATGCAAAATAATTGTTTATATAGGTGAATAGGTGTGCAATACAAAACAACAGATTTCGCAGAAGGCAAGCGTTAATTTTATGTGTTTGAAATCGCTTAACCTTAATTTTATTGATTAATATTTATAATACGTAAACAATGAATTTAATCGCGTTCGTTATGTTAGAGTGACAAAGAAGTTTGATTCTAATAATAATATAAAAATATTTACGGCTCCATTTAGCAAAAATTCAAAGATAATAATTGTCGAACTAACGTATGATAAATTTGTATGAAAAAAGCTATGGGTTTTGACATGAACATGGTTTGCATTTAAATTGGCGATGCCAGCAGCGTTCTTGTCGGTGCGTGAATTTGAAGTGGGAGATCTGGTGATGTCGGCGGGAACTTGACGTTGACGAGTGAATGGAAATGGTCAGCGAACGAATGTGGAAGGCGAATTGGTTGCAAGGCGGTGTCGACTCGTTAGTGACGGTGCTGCTTCGATGAAGATGTCGCGTTGGTGGGCTTGATTCATTAGCGAGGTTGATCGGTCGGCGATTCGAGCGTACGTGAGATGGATTCGTCGATTTGCTGCTACGGATGGTTCGCCTATGAGATTGACGTTTAACTCCTTGACGTGGCATCTCTTCCTGACATCGTTCTTAGAAAATATATGAATACGAGAAAAGATGAATATTTAAAGGGTCGAAAGATTCAGCCGAAGATATAATTTGTATAAATTATGTATACCTGTTTTGCTGGCATAAAAATTTTATTACTGACTTTGTGAGCCTTTGATTTAATTTTTGTAGATGATAAATTAAATCAGGGTCGCGATGGAGATGCTTTACTTAAAGTCTAGTTATAGTCATATGTGAGAAAATGCTCACTCTGAATACGCATATTTAGTCACTTATTCTTTAGAGTATTATGCTAATAACGAGCGAAATGTTCACTCAAAGTTACAGGAACAAGACCCAGAATGCGTTTTGTCGAAAGTAGCTTGGATCTGGCTTTTTATTTGAAAACCGGGATTTTTGGCGTCAGGCTTCGGCGGCGGTAGTTCTCGATGCTGACGGCGGGAGTAGACTTAATCCAAATTTCTGCTAAAATCGTTAGGAGGGGAGAAGTTTCCTCGAATCAGCGAGATTTGTTTAACCGTTGCGAATTTTAAGAATAATATCGCAGAACATCACTGTCACGATATTTCGTTCCTATGACTCTATGATGGGTTGCTCTCCAATCAGCTTTAGCGTGCAAATGAGCAACAAACTGCAATGTCCCTTCTACTGCGGCTAAAGAGAACCAAATGACGACGCCAGCGGCCTTTGCATGGAAAATATTCAAAACAGTGTTCATGTCTTACGAACAATAGAAAAAAATGCTTGGCCCACAAAGTTCATTAAACTCATTAAAGTTGTTTGTCGAAATACGAAGTTATCGAACTCTCGTGCAGACGAGACTACGCGAAGTTCAAAAATCTCCCTCGCCGAGACAATGACCAAACAAGCTCTTAATAGGGTTCAATAACCCTATTAAGTTCGCTCGAATTTGAAATCACTAAAGAAATGTGCCGCCAAGATCAGGCGTCACATAAGAGACGAAACATCTCTCTCACCTTGCTGCGTACCAATTTTTTGCACATTTTCTACATCGATAACAAAAAATGCGAAAAACATCTGGCTAGACAGAGAGGCTATCAATGATCTTAATCCCTTCTAACAGATATTTCGTACGACTTGAACCGACTTCCCTCCGCTTATTTGCACAAAGGAGGCAAATGTTTAGCTGGAGCCTTTGGTCGACGATTCTAAACGTAGAATTCGCTAACTACCTGTATAAAAAACTAGCGGTTATACATAGCAAAAAAAAATATTTTTAATAAATTATCAAGTCTTGATTTGTTTGATTATCGATATATTTATTTAATTCACCGTTTTGAATGTTTTATTCGTTTATCCACTTAATTGAAGGCTATGACGATATGTCGATAACAAGAATATGTGCTAAACTGATATAAAAAAATCTTAGCAAATTTGGAGATCACATTATTGGATTTTAAATTATATTATCCCGGAACACGACAATCTCACATTGGCGCACACATTTTCTTATGAAATAATAGTCTCTATGCCTGAAGATAGCCTAAGATGATTGAAACTATACTCACAATTTAACTAATACAATATTCTTCCATTTGTGTAATTTTCCTTGTAACCCTAATGAAATTTTGCCCCAAACTTCCCTACTGTATGTATAACCCTACATAACACAATTCCTCCTAATTCATACTAACCTTATTGGATAAAAAAAGTTTTTTAGCAGATCCAAGTAGTAATAATTATATGTGAAAGCAAATATTATTGTTCTCAAATTACGTAGTGAGCTTTTTCAAGCTTTCATTCCATCTAAATTTTAAAGCACGGTCTGAAACATCTAGGAATTTTACGTTTTCAAATTATTATGCAGCAGGAAATTGTCGTTTCCACTACGTGATGTTGCGTTAGTTTATCCTTTTTATTTTACTTTTTCAGCTCTCATTTTAGAAATTTTTAATCAAGAGTTGCTTGCACTACAATCATCAGCATTCCAGTCTGGCGAAAACCGCCCACCCGATTATTATTATTATTATACGGTTAGCTAGAATTCTACTAGGGACAATGGAGAAACTCATTTTGAGCCCGTTGACAAGTTATTATCCATATATAGTGAAAACTATGTGGGTGTTTAAAAATAAAAACGTATATTATGGAAATTGCACATCCATTTTTTAACATTCTCTCCTATAGACAAAATAAATTCCATTTTAAAAGAGTATATTATTCATACTTGCTGGACTTCGCTGAAGCGCTAACCTGTATTCTTTAAATGTATATTTTATACTAGTAATCTGAAAGAGGCGGCTGATAAATGCGGTTACAATATAATTGATTACTAATGGAACAGATAGGAGAATCATAGCAGAGATAAATAAATAGGAAGTTATATATATATTACAAAATTATTCCAAACCAAAGAAATCCGAAGGATGTTTCAATGGAAAATACGAAAAGCTTAAGTAAAACAAGCGCAGAAGTGACGCAACATAACACAGCCATATAATGGAACTTTTGGGCCCGCCGCAAATTGAGCCCAGCCCAACCTAGCACACGGCCAACCCATGCGTGGATAAAAATGTATCAAGCTTGTTTGAATAGGTTGCCTCATGTTGAACCCAGTCCACGGCTATCCCATGAAATTGTGTCATACGCATGGGTCTGTTTGTGAATCTCACACAGTTTAGGATCATTTGTTTACTTATCAATAATTGTTTATTTCTTATTTTTGTTACTCATCATTTGTGTATTTATTTTTCCAATGGATATTAAAAGATTAATTCTATTGGTACGGGAAAATCCCGTACTTTATGTAACTACCGATACAGACTACATGAGGACAAAATTAAAAGATGATATATGGGGAACAATTTGCACATATATCGCCAACTAAACAACATAAAAAAGAGGATGCATATTTAAAAGTAGGTAGGTATTAATAGGATCTAATATACTTAAAAGTATTACTTGAGATTTAATTTTATTTCAAATGTACCTATAATGATACCTATAATGAAAAACCTGCATTTTAGAATTTTCCTTTTTCTACTACCCGAAAACAGCACCCCTCATTCGTTCGTGGGTGACCTAGATTCCAGCTGGGATTTGCACCCAACCTTCCTCTAGGTTGCTCAGCGTAACGCAATCGACCAGCGTGAAGGTGAATGTCGGAGTTGATGTACAGAGGCTATGGATTTATTGAAACTATTCCAAAGTACAATTAATATTCTTCAAAGTAACTTCCTTGGGCATCTACACCGCGCTTCCAGCGTTTCTGGCATTGGAGATATGCGTCCTGGAACTCATTTTCCGAAATGCTGTTCAGGGTCCTTGCCACAGCGACTTGAACAGCTTCGATGTCGGCGTACTTTGAGGTCCTTCTTGAGCCGGGAAACACGAAAATATCATCAGGGGACACATCAGGACTGTAGGGTTGGCTGTGGAAGCATAGTGACCTTTTGTTTGGTCAAAAAGTCCTGTACAATCTTCGCCGTGTGACTGCGCTCGTTGTCGTGGTGCAGGATCCCATTGTTAGCCATGCATGGACGAGCACGGGCGACGCGTTTGCAAAGGCTTTCGAGGACTTCGACATGACTCCTTTGGCGTCATGAAAACCAATGTCGACCTTTTTCTTCAACGCTCTCTCTTCCCTCCTTAAAGGCTTTATTCCAGTCAAAACCTGGGATCTTGTTATGCATTCATCTCCGTACGCTATCTTAACATATCCAGAGTCTCCGTCCGAGAGCCTGACACATTTCCCGAGCCTGACACAAAATTTAATTGTGTTCCGTCGGTCGATCAACCGAGGTATTTCGCTTTGAGACAATATACCTATATAGCGTCTCACGCGACAAGTGACCTGCTTCGTAACACCGAAGCAAACTTGTTGCCTGGTGTTGCTAAGGCTTCCTACTACCTTCCCCCACCATCAGTTTTCCTGCCCGGCGTGAGAGGGCGTCGCACCAGAGACAGTCTGGTTTTATTCAGGACAGATTGTATGACTGTATGTTTACCAGAGACGATTATAGTGTGTTGTGCATTGACTGACAAATTAGAATTTTATAATCTGCCACTGACTCTAATTATTTTCTCTGAACCTAGAAATGGATCCACTTTACAGAGAACTTCTGTTGGATAATGGCTTATCTGACCCAAATGCAAGTAATTCTTCGGAACAACTGAACTGCTGACTATTCTTTAATAGCACGTGAAATGATGCTTCAAGTGAATGCTCAAGTGTAAAGTTCACCAATTACTCTAGCATTTTCCGAAAGTTTACAATTTGCAACAGATCAGAGACACTAGGCTTACTACTTCGTTATGCCAGAAAACTTACCAAAAGGAAATTGGTTCGCATGTAACAAGAACACTTGTATGCTTACGTAACTCTGCCGACTGACTATTAACTTGCATGATCTACTATAGCCATTCTGTAAATGACAAGGACAGCAAAGATGGACCACGTCACCACAATTGTTCATGTAGTAATTGCTTGGGCAATACTCCGGGTGATAAGAGACCAGCGGAGTTATGTTCCGATCAGATATGAAGCCATTGTTCAGATCTTGATAACGACTGAATTTGCGGTATTCGATTCGCGACGAAAGGTTATAAAACGTTGGCTGGTGTATGAATAAAATTTGCTGATTTATATGAACCAATGTGGGATATTGAATTACAGATTTTTGTTTACTTTTGATTGTTTATTATATATATAATATCGGTTTATAACGTTCTCCGTCGTTTTCCGATTTCCAATCTCCACCTCTCTCGGTCGTTCCACA
>WYDF02258166.1:0-17373 GCA_009867245.2 Adranes taylori
CCGGGACTCGAACCCGGACATCTCGATTGCCGGTCGATTGCTCTTCCAAATGAGCTAACGGAATTGGAGAAGTCTGGGTTCGAGTCCCGGACAGCGTAAACATTTTTTCAAGACACAAGTAATAAGAAACATTAATTTCATAATTTAATCTATTAAATAATGCCAGTGTGGAGGTTTAACCACGAAACATCATATATTTAATTAAACATGCGACCGCCAGCAAAGCGGAAAAGAAATTAATAAAAACTTCCAGGAGGCTCCATCTATCCGATGACGAATGAATCGATCGACGACAGTAAACAGGTGGCCAAAACAAATCCTGATATATAAGTTGCCTATCTTAATAGAACGGAAAACAAATACATATTAAATGTGATTTGTGTCTTCGAATAAGTGCCCGTTAGCTGAATTGGAAGAACAATCGACCGGCTATTGAGAGGTCCGGGTTCGAGTCCCGGACGAGGTAAACATTTTTTCGAGATACAAGTAATAAGAAATATTAATTTCATAATTTAATCTATTAAATAAGGCCAGCGTGGAGGTTTAACCACGAACATCAAATATATAATTATTAATATATAAAATATTAAAATTAAGAAAAAAAAGAATTTTATTTTACTTTCATCTGGTTCGAATGAAAATGAATGTAATTTGAATCTACAATACTACGAAATTTTTTATATTTGCAATTGAAAACTTAATTGATTTTTATTAATATATTCTACATGTGCTCCGTCACATGAGAGAACGAAAGGAATGTGCACGTAAATAAAATTCCCAAAAATTGTAAAAAAATTTTTTATAAAAGTAGTGTAATATAACAATTTAAAATAAATCGTGGATTAAGAAGATGTTATTACCTTCAAATTCCAACCAACCTGTTACGTAAAATTACATTTTAAGATTAATAAAAATAATCGTTGTTAAACATGGAGACACCGAAGAATATCCTCTGGGTTTACACGAAAATTTCCTTTCCACCAAGGATGGCTATGGCTATGTTAGCTTCAATAAATAAAAATGGGCGTAAACGACAAGTTATATTTAATGTTACTACGAAAATGAATGTCTAAAGGTGAATCATTAATTACTATTAACATTGAAATGGAAAATTTTACGAATTAGTTATCGAAGCATTCATAGCGTAACGATTGAGTATCGGATTCGTAGATCGATATAATTAGATCTTGCGCCTATAATTGGAACAAGAGAAGATATTGATAACGGCTAACCCTATGCCAGAAACTCGTGTCCAACTTGCCTCAATTTTTAAACTAATTCTTATATCTTCTTCATCACAATTTTAGAAATTAATACTTACTTTGAATTATTATTAATCTTTAAACAAAACAAAATGAACAAATGTTCAGGAACTTGTTGAAAATTATTCATTCAGTGAAATTGAACGGTAATATTCGCCAGAAACAGTTAAATAATGAACGTTTCAAAATGTATTTTAGACAAATAAAGCAATCCAAAAAATTACATAAATCAATGGTTACAAAAAGATAATAATACGCCACACTTTTTCCTAGCTAAATGCGGTCAAAAAACCTGATACGAACTTGCTAATAACTTTGAATTTACGGGAAAGGTCTAATAAAATTAATTGAAATGAAAATTGATTATTAGTTTTTATATGACTTAGTATATAGAAACACGCGCGTATTCGAAAGCAACGTAGTGTAAAAATTTCAAAAATGTGTGTTCCTGAATTTCCGTGTTCCCGATCTACACCAAATAAAATCACTCGCTATGCTATGCTAAAGTTTTTCTGAAAATTTGAACGAAATCGGTTGAGCGTTTTAGAAACCCATAATTTTTTTCCTTATTCCCTTGAGCCAGTATTCTCATGTTCCCGTATCCACACCAAACTTCACAGAATTTCCCGCTATACCATGTTACAGGTTTCCTGAAAATTTGATCGAAATCGCTTTAGCAGTTTAGAAGCCCATAGGTAATATATATATATACATTCTCTTTTATATTCTTATAGATTTATATATTTTTCTTTTTTTTTTTGGAGAATATTTTAGTTTTTCAAATAACTTTTATGAAATTTATCAAACTCTCTAAAAAAAGTTGTATGGCCCTGGTATATATAATTAATCCGAATTAAAACCAATCGTCTTTTGTTTCATTTAAAAATATATGACATATGACCGTGCGAAAATACATGCCAATGAGATTTAAGAGAGATTTTGAAAGCAAAAACAATTGACAATTATATGCAATGTATTATTTGTGAGTGTGTGCTTACCATAATAACAAATAAAGATTTTTTAAATTTATTAGGGCCTATATATTTGGAAGTATAAGAGTGAGACCCAGCATATGTGGTATCGTTGTAAAGCAAATAGGAAGTGCTACCAAAATATAAGAAAGAAACAGGGTATTACTAAAAAGTTAAAAAAAAAATATTTATTGCTCAAAATCGGTCAAGTATATTCAGTTCCTCATACTGGCAAATTTGAGGCTCCCTGGTCTTACATACGTTCCCCAAAGTTCATTTTCCCAGCTTTCATAGGAACCGAGATATTTAGAGTAGAACACTTTTTTCAAGGTCAAATTACTCTGGACCTATATGACATGAGATTTTTCTAAACTAGATTTATCGCTAACTATTAAAGGTGCTTTCGACGCGAGAAATTAAAAAAAAAATCCTGCGAAAATTTCGAGAAAATGGACCCTAAAGTTAGCAAAACAAAAAACACTCTGTATATTTGTTAAATTGTGATTTGGAAAAAATGTTGCAAACAAAATCGACGGGCCTTTCTGTAGCCTATACAATAAAGTTTATTCGAATGTCCTATCTTTTATAGTTCCTGAGATATTTCAAAAAGTTTGTTAAGCTTCAAACGTGGCAACACCGCTTCCTATACAATTTGACAACATGGGGCTTTTTTATTCGACGCACAACAGTTACATCCTAATAATAAACTCAATTTTTATTTTGTTTTATTTTTATTTTTAACAAATAATGACTTTACATTTAATTTATTATGGAATGTAATATTAATTACATCAATTGTAAATAAGTTTAATTAAAAAATTTAGTTAAAAATGAAGAAACTTATATTGTATTCGGTAATAAAGTGAATATAAAAACATTGTGCGTTAAAAATAAAACAGAATGAAAATAAAAACGGTGTTTATAAATTAGAATGTAGCTGTAGTTCAAATTATACTGGTCAAACTGGAAGACCTTTCAAAAGAAGGTTAAATGAACATTTGAAAAGTTAGATCATATTTTTTCAAAATTCTGATAATAAAGGCTTAAAGTTAAATACTGCATTAGAAATTTTAACTTATTCAAAGAAAAACTCAGATTTTAGTTTAAACGAAAAAATTAATTAAAATGGAAAATTATTTTTTGATCCATTAATTACTTATGTTTTGTTTAATGATTAAAGAATGTATATTTTGAATCATAACAATTAATTTAAAAATTTATAATTAATATATAAAATAATTTATATATTAAAAATTTATAAAAATTTAAGTATGTTGCTCCATTAGGTTCAAAATTAAACAATCGATTTTATTTATTTTTATTTGAAAGATAATATAAATTTTTGAAAATATTATCTAATTTTTAATAGTAATTTAATCAAATTTGAGTCTTTATCATGTTATTAAGTAAGTTGAATAATACGTTTAATTATTAATTTAAGATAATTTATTGTAGAATATAATCTGACGATGATTGAATTAATCGAAAAATCTAACAACTTGTTTATATTGGGTTTATAGATGGTTAGATTATATCGAAGTTTAATTTTTTTAAGACTTGAAACTGTAATGAAGTATGAATTTTGAAAGATTTTCTGTTTTTTTCGATTAAAATAATTCCTAAGATTTTGTCATAATATGTTTTTGCCATAATAGTTTAGATTACCATTAATGAATAAATTAATCATTAAACTTTCATACTAGTAAAATTAAAAAGAAAACAAATTGTTTTAAATATAAAAAAATTCAATTGCGTAAAAATAGCTCCAATAACTTAAGTTCATCAGAAATAAATATTAGATCTCTGTTTACTATTAAGTTAAATGAAAGGTAAATTCTTGAATACTCTTTAAAATAATCTGTATATATAATATTTAAAATTTTTATATAATTTAAGCTATACAAAAAAATTAAAATTCGATATAATTTAAACCACATATAAATCCAATTTCGATTTATTCAATTATCATCAGACTACATGTTCCAATAAATGAATTTAAAATAACAATTATATGTATCTAATAGATTATTTATCTCAATTGAATTATAATATGAAAAAAATTGTTTAAATGTAATTAAATTACTTTTAACAATTAGATAACATTTTCAAAATTATTCTCATTAACTTACAAATAAAAATAAAATAATTCTGTAGTTTACTTTTGAAACTAATTGAGCAAGATACTTTATAAAATTTTTAAGTTTAATTTTATGGTTCAAAAATACATTAAGTAATAATTAAACAAAACATAATTGATCAAAACATAATTTTCCAGTTAAATTAATTTTTTCATTTCAATTGAGATCTGAGTTTTTTTTTCAAGAAGCTAAAATTTCTAAAGATTTTGTAATATTAAACCTATATTATAAAAATGCAAAATTAAATTAATTACTTATATTAAAGTTATGATCTAACTTATTACTAAGAATAGCAAAACTAGAATCATCTTTACATAGTCTAATGCTTTTCAGGTAAAACTGGGAGACCTTTCAAAACAAGGTTGAATGAACATTTGAGAAGCATTAAACTTGGTAAAGATAATTTATTTTTACTATTCATATTTATAATTTAGATCATCTTTTTAATTCTTTCAAAATTTTGATAATAAAGGTTTGAAGTTAAATATTGAATTAGAAATTTTAGCTTCTTCAAAGAAAAATTCAGATTGCAGTTTAAATGAAAAAATTAATTTAAATGGAAAATTATTTATTGATCATTATTTTTTGAATTATTTTTTATATGTGGTTTGCATTATATCAAATTTTAATTTTTTTAAGATTTGAAACTGTAGTAAAGTATGAATTTTGAAGGATTTTCAAAAATCTTTGATTAAAATAATTTGTAAGAATTGAAATATTTTTTGAGCCATAATACTTAATTTACTGTTAATGAATAAATTGATAATTGAACTTTCATATTATTAGAATTCAAAACTAATAGAATTAAAAACAAAAAAGAAGAAATTGTTTTAAAAAGAAAAAACTCAAAATGCATAAAAATCACTCCAATAACTTAAGTTCATCAAAAATACTGGTTTCTGTTTACTATTAAGATAAATAAAAATAATTTTTTCAAGAGCCTTTAAAAAACTCAAATCTTTTATATAATTTGAATTCTATAAAATCTAATTAGTTTTACTGCATTGTTATGAATGCTAGAATAAAATATAAAATAACTAAGAAACAAAAACAAAATAGTGGTAATTATTTTTATTTCCATTAAAAAAAACTTGTACTACAAAAATATAACAAATGCCAAAAAAGCAAAAGCACTAAAAAAATATTTATAATAAAATTTTCTTAAGAATAAAATCACAAATATACTTATTTCGGTGGTCCGTAAGTATTCGACAAATTGCTTGAAACTTGTTCGGAACTAGCACCCGTATGCGGAACATCTGGTACACCATAAGAGGTAGAAACACTCGATACTTGACTATAACTTCCACTATTACCATTTGAACTACTTGGAGCGAAATTATTACCTATAGCAGGCGTACCATACGATGTAGAAAATCTGTTCGGACTTTGTTCAAAGTTTGTGGATGAACTACTAAATGATCCAAGATTTGATGAGTCCGTATATGAAACACCGTTTGATGGAACAATATTGATTTCATTCGTGGTTAGAGAAGAAGTTGGAAAATTGTGCGATGATGAGCTGCTGAAGTTTGGAATTTCATAATTCCCTCCATTTGTTGGGCCAAGGTAATTTGTTCCAATTGATGAACTACTAAAGTCAGCACCATGTGATAAAGATGATGTACCCGGATTACTGCTGATAGGTTGATGTCCAAAATTGTTAACAGGAGCGATTGTTTCAAAATTGATATGACTTGGTCCCGATGATGTTTGTGTGAAAGTTGATTGACTATGTGTTGGTTGATTGATGTATACTGGATATGGTTTTGGTACTGGTACTTCGACACGCACAGGGTGTGGAACGCGAATATAAACAGGTACTTTCACTGGCACTTCTCTAGGTATATGTACTGGATAAGGTTTTGGAACTGGTACAGGTACTTTTACTTCATAAGGAACATTAACGCGTTTCTCTACAGGCACTGGATATGGCTGAGGAACAGGATATGGTACACGTTTTTCAACAGTAACTGGATATGGTTTTGGAATATGTACAGGTACTTTAACTTCAACTGGATAAGGTACGTTTTTAGTTACATGAATAGGATAGGGTTTTGGTACAGGATAGGGTACGCGCTTTTCTACAGTGACTGGATATGGTTTTGGTACTTCAATCGGTACATGTTTCGTAACTGTAACTACTTTAACTTCAGCTTCATGATGACTAATACCTTGATTAACAGGAAAACTATGCGAAGGTACTTGTTCCACATAATTGTTGCTTCCAGTAATTACTTCCTGTGTGCCAGTTCCGGAACCAATACCATAATTATAACCTTGGAAATCACCATCGCGTTTCGGTCTTGTTGCAAACGTTGTAGTTAAAGCACATAACGTAAAAATTATTACTTGTAAATGAGACATTTTACGAATATAATCAGATTGAAGGCACAATAAGAAATGTGGATGCTATAGAGATGAACGCACTTTTATATGTATATTTATATATATGTATATTTAGGAACTCTTACATAATATACACAAAAATAAGTCCAGTTATAAAAAGCCGATAAATGCAGATGACATTAACATTACGACATTTTTTATACACAATCGAATGTGTAAATCTTGCGATGGTATTTCATAATTAGGCTGTTTTATTGAGATGAAGATGGCTTATGTTCTGTCGTTGGTAGTACATATATGTTAATACTTGAACTTTGACAATAATTTATTTATAATATATTTTAATTATTAATAGATTTATCGAAAAGGAAAACTTTCACATTTTGCACGAGAGCAATAAAATTTAAAGAGCACCGAATTTTAAATACTTATATGATTATTATTCAAAATTGCGAACAGGTGTTCTGCATTGTATGACGACCGAACTACACTAGTGCGGAACTTCACAAAATACGTATATCATATTTACGTGAATAATACACATTTTGAATAACTAAACTGTTCCATTGCTACGTGCGCGGTGATTCAGTGAAAAACACTTGCATGAATGACCTCATCAAAGCTGCTACCTTGCACAGAGTTTCTTCGGAAAGTCGATACATCGCCGGCAACGAAGGGGTCACGATAGTCCTTCTCCAGAATGTCCTTTAAAGCCTCTTTGATTTTGTCGACCGTCCAGAAATCTTGATCCTTCATGAGAATTTTCAAGCGCGGAAGCAAAAAGAAGTCTGGGGAAGCCACGTCCAGACTGTAGGGAAGCTGGGGAACCGTTGGCACACCTGTATTGGTCAGGTAACTGATGAAGACAAAGGATGTGTGCGCTGGCGCATTGTCATGGCGAATTTTCCAATCCTTCACGATGTCGGGCCGATTGAGTGTTGGGAGAACATCCGTAGAATATTCCGGTCACGGATGTATCCTGCTTTACGTACTCGTGGTGGATAAACCCCCTGATGTCAAAAAACGCAATGAGCATGGTCTCGACTTTTGATTTTGGGACGAAGGACGATCCCGTTATCTAAAAAGTGAGGGTCTTCTTCACACAGCTGTAAAAGATCCTGGTACATTTCAACTCTGAGCGATTTTTGGTCGTCCGTTAACACTTTAGGCACCAGCTTCGCGCACACTTTCCACATCTCCAAATTATTACTCAAAATTTCGTGAACGATAGTTTTTGGAGTAATGTCTCCACCACTAAACGAACACTTAAACGATGGTCCAAGTTCAAAAGATCTCGTTTTCTTCAAAAGATCTCTTATTTGACACTAAAAACGATTGTTCTACCATGAAAATGGGACTTATGGAGGCATTTGTTACTAAAAATGCACCACTTCGTAAATTCACATATTATTTTCTATCATCGAATTGCAGAGCCTTTAGCGATGTAAAAGGAAAGCGATTCTTTTTACCGGTAATTATCGTTAAGGTTATTCTTTAAGGTAATTATCGTTAAGCAATTCAAAATATATAAACATTCGTGGACGTGATCGCCACACCATTTTTCATATACCTCAAAGCCTACGTTTTGTTATAGCTTGCATAAAACAAAAGTTGAACATTGCCTTGACTGCCTTGTTCTAATGAATTTATCCGCTTTGGTGCGGTCTGCTGCCGTTTTTGACTTAATTTATTCCCACTACCGCATTTGAGTCACTTTTTCTTCGTGTCAGATTTGCGTAAAATTGAGGTCCCTGGGTCATACACAAGTTTTATTTTTTCAACTTTCATAGGAACCGACATATTTAATGTAGTACAATAGCCGATCTCAAGTAAATCGATCGCAAAGTTTACAAAACAAAAAACACCCTGTATATATGTTAGTTTGTAATTTTAGAAGAAAAATCTTTCAAAAATCGAGCTTTGAAAAATCGAGTTTGTTTTAATTTTTTGAGAAAGAAATTTTTTTTTTACAAAAAACTTTTTATATGAAAAATTGTTCCTTATGACCCCCCTCCCCCTCCCCTACCTACAGGCAGATTACCAACCGTACTCTTTAAAGAGTACATTTACTCTTTTTGACAAGTAAAATTATGTACTCATGCTATATAAATGGGTACAATTTTTTTAAAGTAATGTACTATTTTTGGGCTGGGCCGAGTTGGTATCCCTACCTATAGGTATTACATACCTATATGGTATACAAAAGATAAAAATGGATATTTTCCATCTGTACAATTTTCATTGTTCGAACATCGCAAAGCACGCAACATTCGCAAATTGAAATCCATTTTTGTGTTATTACGTAAAAGTTTACCTCAATCCTTTTTTACTTTAAACGAAATCTCAGATTACGTAAGGAAGTATCAAATTATTTATGACCGACCTAATTTAATTCCTTAATAATAATTTATTTATGCGTATGTTTTCGGATTATTCTGACCTGCTATATAGCATTCAGCGAGCGACAGAAGATATCTGAATGCACGTTTTGCATTCTGTTTTCTTATTAAAACGAGATTGTAATGGATTTTAATTGATTGGATATTATGTATATGATATTTTTATTTAAATAAATTCCCAATTTATTAAGTAACGTTATGAAATATTGAATAACAGAGGTACGACGAATATTTTTGGTTTATATTAGCGTTTTATTAATTATTTATTCAAATTTCTTATAAAGATCGTTGTAAAAATATATGTAGGTTATAAATACACTACATTTCTAAATTATATACAGGATGAGTGAGGAATCATAACGTTAGTTACGCTATGATTGAAAAAAGTCTAAACTTTATTGATTACAAGAAATTAATTATTTTCTACTGGCATTTACATCATTTTGGCCGCGTACTTCCATAAAAATAGAAACGATGCCAGTGCGTTCAAAGTAGAAACCTATTTTTATTTAAAATTAAGTTACTTTTCAATAACTATCAAGAAACTGTTGCCAACGGATTAAAATACTTAATTAAATTATTAATTAAATTATTAATATTTAATTTTGTTAAATGTTAGTTAATTCTCTATTAGTTACATTTAAATAAACATTCAGGTTAATGTCAATTAGAATTTTTTTAAATATTTAATAAATTATTTAATTAATCCCTATTAGATAAAATTTCTGATATATAATAAATCATTTAATTTTATCTGTAATAGGCAAAATGACTAACATTTAATAAAATTTTTAATTTTATGTATATTAAAAAACATTTTTAATATTTAATCAAATATTTAATTTAATCTATTAGAAAAAAACTGTTCATATTTAATAAAACATTAAATTTAATCTGTAATAGATAAAATTACTAACATTTAATAAAACATTTAAATTAATGTCTATTAGATAAAATTCGTAATGTTTAATAAAATAATTAATTGAATATCTATTACATAACATTATTAACATTTAAATAAAAATTCAGGTTAATGTCAATTAGAAGTTTTTTAAATATTTTATAAATTATTAAATTTAAATAAAAATTCAAGTTAATGTCAATGGTACAAAAAATTTAATCTTTAATAATATATTTAATTTAATGACTATTAAATGAAATATTTAGTTTGAATTTTTTTAATATTTAATAAATTATTAAATTTAGTCTGTAATAGATAACAATACATATTAACAGTTAATAAAACATTTAATTTAATGTCTGTTAGATAAAATGTTTAATCTTTAATCAAATCTTTAATTTAAACTCTATTCGATAAAATTATTAATATTTAAATAAACATCTAAGTCGGGCACGGGCAAACTGTGGCCTGATGGAATTTTTTGCGGCAGGCCAACAATACTAAACGGCAATGACCATTTACAAGCAGTTTTAATAATCGCAACTACAAAATGAACAACTCAATTTAAAATATAATGAGAAATACGAAACAGTTTCATTATCCCCACTAAATTGTTTAAATTTTTTTGTAATATTTCTTTTTCGTGATAATAAATTGAGTATGTATCTAAAAATGGTATTTTGATTGCAGTCCGCCGTTCATTCTGAATTCTTGAATTTAGCCCTTCTTCCGACAGGTTTGCCCCCCTCCCACCTGATTAAAGTTCATGTGAATTAGAAAAAATTTAATATTTAAAAACATATTTAATTTAATCTCTATTGGATAAAATTATTAAAATTAAAACAAACATTCATGTCAATTAATGTCAAACATTTAATCTCAATTAGAATTTTCTTTAATATTTAATAAATGATTTAATTGAATCTTTATTACCTAAAATTGGTGATACTTAATAAAGCATTTAATTTAATCTCTAATAGACAAAATTACTAACATTTAATAAAATATTTAATTTAATCTCTATTAGATAAATTTGCTGATATTTAATAAAACATTAAATTAAATCTCTAATAGATAAAATTACTAACACTTAATAAAACATTTAATTTAATGTGTATTAGATAAATTTTTTTATGTTTTATAAAATATTTAATTTAATCTCTATTAGATGAAATTATTAATATTTAAATAAAAATTCAACTTAATGTCAATTATAAAAAAGATTTAATATTTAATAATATATTTCATTTAATGTCTATTAGATATAATTTGTAATATATAATAAAATGCTTAATTTGATTTTGTTAAATATTTAATAAATTATTAAATTTAATCTGAAATTACTAACATGTAAAAAACGTCAATTTTTTAATATTTAATAAGTTATTTAATTTAATCCATATTACATAAAATTAGTGATATTTAATAAAGAATTAAATTTAATCTCTAATAGATATAATAACCAATA
This sequence comes from Adranes taylori, assembly GCA_009867245.2. Taxonomy (NCBI): domain Eukaryota; kingdom Metazoa; phylum Arthropoda; class Insecta; order Coleoptera; family Staphylinidae; genus Adranes; species Adranes taylori. The sequence continues at coordinate 11,489 of WYDF02258166.1, forward strand.
TTTAATTAAATATTTTATTTATTATAAATTAGATAAAAATTTTCATACTTAATAAAATATTTAGTTTCATCTTTATTAGATAAAACTGCGGATATTTAAAAAAACATTTAATTGATAAAATTTTTAATATTTAATAAGATATTTAATTTAATCTCTATTAGATAAAATTATTGGCATTTAAATAAAAATTCAATTTAATATCAATTATAAAAAAGACTTGATATTTAATAAAATATTTAATTTAATGTCTATTAGGTAAACATTTTAATATTTAATAATATATTCAATTTAATGTGTATTAGATAAAAATTTTAATATTTAATAAACTATTACATTGAATCTCTATTAGATCAAATTATTAACATTTAATTAAACATTCAATTAATTCTTGTTAATATCTAGTAAATTATTAAATTTAATTTCTAATAGATATTACTAACATTTAATAAGACACTTACTTTAATGTCTATTAGGTAAAATTTTTCATGTTAAATAACATATTTAATTTAATTTCTATGAGATCAATTATTAACATTTAATTAAACATTCAATTTAATGTCAATATTTTTTTTTAATATTTAATACATTATTAATATTTTTTTTAAATATTTCATAATATTTAATAAAGCACTTAATTTAATGTCTATAGATAAAAATTTTCATGTTTATTAAGATATTTAATTTAATCTGTATTAGATAAAGTTATTATTAGATAACATTTAATTAAACATTCAATTAAATGTCAATTAGATTTGTCTTTTAATATTTAATAAATTATTAAATTTAATCTCTAATAGATAAAATTACTAACATTTAATAAAACAATTAATTTTATGTGTATTAGATAAAAAATTTTATACTTAGGAAATTATTTAATTTAATTTCTACTAGATAAAATTTTTGAAATTTAATTAAACGTTTAATGTATATTAGATAAAATTTTTAATGTTTAATAAAATAATTAATTTAAGCTCTATTCGATAATATTAACATTCAAATAAAAATTAAATTTAATGTCAATTATAAAAAAAATTATAATATATTTAATTTAATGTCTATTAGAATTTTTTTTTAATATTTCATGAAATATTTCATTAAAATTTTCTTTGAAGGTGTCTGCGCCGTAGGCAAATACTGGGACCGGGGGATTCCTTGTTACAAAAATTATCCGGAAGTGAAAGCGAAGCTGCCCAAGCCGTAGGCAAACAAGGGGATCGGGGGATTCATAGGTAGGCGATATATAGGGTATACTCCATAGATAAGAAGATAGGGTATACTCCATAGATGTAACTCCATAGATAAGAAGAATCAATAAATATTTAAAAATAGTTTAGATTTTTTTTTAATTCTTAAATTGAAAATTCTTAAGAGAAAATTAAATTGTTCTGAATTTGACTGATACATATTTAATAAAAACTGAAGAAATTTTTACGAATTTAATATTATTTATTACAAAATGTTAATCTTGACTAATATTTGTTTGAAAAAGTAACAACGATGCACACAATAAAATATAATGTAGCAAACTACTAATTAATAAAAATGATTAAATACTTGATTTTAAGTTTATTTTCCTTGTCACTATGAGGAATAGATTTATTGAGTTACAAACGTAACGCGAATGGTATTTTATCGCGATATCTTTACGGAACGAAACGGTCCATCCCGTCCCGCGCGAAGAACCAGAATTCGCATCATTAATCACAGATTTAGTCATCATTAAAAACAATAAAAAAGAATAACAAAACAAGACCCCCGCAGGGTTCTCCATTATCTCCAATTCTATTCAAATTGTTTTTGACAGATATACTACGCTTTGTAAACGTAAATAGACGTGGATTTGTCCAATTTGCAGGTTAACGCAACAAAGCACTGATAAAGTTATACAACATTTTAGTGCTTTGAAAACCTGGAAAATCAGAATAAACGTATATAGACAGAAATAGTCAAATTCACAAACAACAAATTAAATACAAGGACAGGAGATGAAATAAAAATTTCACTTGGAATTCAAGTTATTCTTGTGTGGCTGATGATGTACTTTAGCTTACTTTAGAGTACAATTAGATATTTTCTGCGTCCACTAGTTTATCCTTGCATTGTAATTTGTTCTACGTATCTGTAATAATTATTACTTAAGTTAAAACGTCGTTTGTTTATGTAATATAAAGCCATCAAGCAATGGAACTAATAATTATTAAACATTGGTTGAAGAATTACTAATTCCGTCAAATAATTGCATACAAGATTTTAACATTAGGAAGTTGATTGTATTAAGTGACAGGTTGTTCTAATCCGTAGTACACGTATCCCTCGTTTTACACGGTACTATTTTACACGGTTAAAAAAAAATCCATTAAAAAATAAATGTTGAAAATAAATTGGCTTATGATCAAACGGAACATTTAAGGGAAAAATATCAGCCATGTTGCTGTTTATTGGAGAACCAATAGGAACGCGCGAGTTACTGGTGCAATGTTTAATGGATGTTTTACTGCAGTTTCCAAAAAAAATATTTAAGTAAAAACGGACCGTTTAAGTTGCTTTTGTTAATTGACGATTCACCGGGTCATCCACAAATTCTAAGCATGAGAATGTCCAAGTTATAGTTTCACGACTTTATTATTAGAATCAATTAGATCAGGGAATAATTTCAAATTTTAAGGAGCCTTCTCGTACATTTTAGAAGAAATGGAAAATAATGAATCTTTAACAGTTATTAATGTTTGGAAAAATGTCACATTCAGAATGTGTTATCATATACCGCGATTAAGTAATCAACGCTCACTGAATGTTGGAAGAACTTATTGCCAAATGTAGTTAAAGGCGAAGCTATTATTTCACCATAAAAGATCAATACTCGCAAATAACACAATTGGCGCATTCATTGCGAGGAGAAAGTTTCGACGATTTTACTGAAGAAGCTTCTTCACAACTACACTCTGTTTCACGAAGCAATAGAGTAAGTTGCTTGCTTAAATGATGCCTAACAATTGAGTTTTGAACATATATTTTAATTAAGTTGGCTCATCAGATGTTTTAGACCAGACTTATAGAACATTTATTTAAGGTATATTCTCTGTATAGTGACTGTGCCAACTCTGATTTTAGTTTATTAGCTGGTGAAAAATAGTAGAGTGGTTGATAAAGTACTGAGTGAAGATGATTTAACTAACGATGAAACTAATCATTGTAACAATGATCCTGATGAAGAAAATATATATCACAGATAAATATCATCCTAGTTAATAAATCTGATCAAATCTTTAAAACTACGGAGAATTCTATAAAAAAAAAATGGGTCTTACACATGTTCCCCAAGTTTTATATTTTAACTTTCATAGAAACCGAGATATTTAATATAATACAATAGCCGGTTTTTAAGTAAATGGATCGCAAAGTTTATAAAACGAAGAACACCATGTATATATGTTAAATTGTAAATTTAGAAAAAAATGTTTCAAATAAAATCGAAATTTACGTAGCCTATAAAATTAAGTTTATTCGAATGTCATATCTTTTATAGTTTCTGAGATATATTGAAAAATATTTTGAAACTTTGAATGTGACAACGTCGCGTTCTGTACATGACAGAGACATGGGACTATTTTTATTCTACGCATAGTACGAGGCAATATTTGTGTGCAAAATTTCAGCCTCCTATACTGAAAACTGAATTTTATATGAAAAAATTACGCACTTCCACCATATTGCATTTATAAAAAAATATTTTTGCGGAACAATCGTGTGGACGTGTGTAGCAAATTTCAGTTAAACCGGTCTAATAGATTAGGAGTAATTCTTGAACTTCCATCCACACACACAGCCACTGAAAAATAAGGCTTTCTTTTAAATTTTTGACCAAGCAAAATTTTTTTTGCGGTAAATTGTTTCTTATGACCCCCTCTTCGGATTACTTATTAATGGTTTGCAGTGATTTGAATACAAGAGACGTACTAAGGTGAAATAGAAAAAAATCTCAAAACATGAATCCTATATCTTTCTTATACCTATACGCACTTCGTACGTGCATGGTATATGAAAGATAAAAATTGACCCTGAACCCATTCCCAATATTTGTTTTGGTGGTAAAGGCACTAAAAGAAATTATTTCGCAAAAACCAAAAAAAAAATTTTTTTTTTAAATTACTTGGGTAATTATGGGGAATTTTACAAAAATTAACCAGGACCGCCTCCATCATTTACGCCCAAAAAATTAATTACTGCACAATAACTTGAAAAAAAAAATTACTTGGACAAGGATGTAAAATTACGACGAATTTTATAAAGCAGTAGCCTGGTTGCGCCTCCACCAAGTTGTCACGTTCACTTCTCCCTGATAATCTATTCCTTTGCTTTTTAATACTTTTGTTTGATTTATGTAACTTAAAAACAAAAGTGAAAAAAAAATTATAATTAATAAGTAACGAAATTGTATACTTTCAATTTACACGGTTTTACATTCAAAAAATAATAATTTTGATTTACACGATTTTCACTATAGTTGAAACACTAATAGAAAACTCCATTTTCTTATGCGCATTTTTGGTGTTCCTGATCTCTAAAAATTGTATCATGTGAAGTCTGCTTTATAATAATGTCATAAGAAACAAAGTTACATTGTCTGGTGTAAAAACCTTCAAGTCGCAATAAATTATAAAATATATATGTAAAAATTTACTCTGAACGTTTACGTAATCGATATTGTACGAAGTAAACAATATAATTTGTCATCGCGAATGAATTATAAGTCATTCAAGAAATTCATTCATTCAAAGCAAAAAAGGTGAAAGTTTCATAAAAATTCTTTAAATTTTTTTATTGATAATTCATTGGTCCAGACCTATCACGTAAGTGGTATTATTTGTTACACAACAGAAACTAAGCGATGATTCGCAATCTAGATGCTAGCGCCTCTTTGTAATCGATAAAAAATTTAAGGGGACTTTACATGAACGGTATGTTTAATTATTAAATGAAATGCACAATAATTAATCAAAGCATATATAATACTGTAATGTATGTAATATGTTACAGGCAAGCCGGCGCCAAGAGAGGGGGCGCAAATTTGGAGGCGCCTGGTACCCCAGCGCCAATTTGCTTAGGCGCGATCCTGCTGATAGGTGAAAGACGAAGCCCTAGGCCTAGGTTTTCAACTATCGTGACTTCAGAATAGTTTTGCCTAAGAATATCTAATAATAACACTTTGTTATAACAAAATATTTATAATAATTTTAAAGAGAATCACAAGAGCTGTCAGAATTTATAAAAATATACAGGAAGTTACGAAAAAGTTTTTAAATATTTTGTTATTGCTCAAAATTGGTTTAAATTATTCAATTGTACACATTGGCAAAATTGAGGTCCCTTCGTCTTACATATACTGCCCACGTTTCATTTTTTCAACTTTCGTGGCAATCGAGATATTTAACTTAATACAATATTTTTTTAAAATTAAATTACTTCCAAGATTGTGGACAAAAAAACGGATAGTTTTTTAAACTCGATTTTAGAAAAAAAGTTTCAAATAAAATTGAAGGAGCTTTAGGTAGCCTATAAAATAAATATTATTCGAATGTCCTATCTTTTATGGTTTCTGAGATATATCGAAAAATGTATTAAACTTTAAACTTGGCAAAGTCGCGTTCTACTGAAGAATGGTTCATGGAACATAGGATTTTCGTTCGCCACATAATATGATGTACTATATGTGTGCAAAATGACAGCCTCCTATTTACAATATTGAGTTTTTGAATTAAAAGAAGGCGCACTTCCGCCATATTAGATTTACTAAAAAAATGAAAAAAGGCTTTTGTACAAAAATCGTATGCACTTGCTTACAAAATTCCATCTAAATCGGTCCAATAGGTTAGGAGAAATTCTTG
>WYDF02258177.1:0-19607 GCA_009867245.2 Adranes taylori
TATATAGGTATAACGTTAATAGACTCCGACATCGTTTGACTGATCATCATGAAGGGTGACACATATATGTAGTTTTTCAGGGAGAAGGTTTTTATGTTATCCACATTATTGTAACTCATCACTAGATGGCGCTGCAGTACATCAAGTTCTACACCGTTCAACCGATCGCCATGAAAATTTATACACATAGGTATTTCAAGGCGAACAATATTTTTATGCTATCCATGTTGTAACTTGCCACTAGATGGAGCTGCAGCACGCAGCCCCAGGCCGTGGAAATCAGGGCATGTTGCTGACCGCGGCAAGTAGACCATACCGCAGTTATTATACCACATAGCTGACTGCAGGCCACATCGGCGCGGCTATTAGGCCAATTAGACCATGTCGCTGGCGTGGCAATGCGGACAGCGGGGCTGTCGGCGCCGTAGGCAAAGATGAGGACCAGGTGGGGGGCAAACAACGTTTTCCGGTTCCGCTAGTCCTATATAAAATCGAAATGCAAGTATGTTGACCTAGGTATTTAAATTGATTGTAACTCCTTTAAATGCATATTACAGACATAGTTGCCAATACATTTAAAAATAAAAATATTATCTGATTTTTATTGTATCTATAATTCTTAAATGTACTTTACAATATTTAAGATAATGCGATAAAACATGAATTGTCTAAAATAAATAAAACGATGCTGTAACTGTTATAATACAGTGCAAAATCTATAATACATTTGGCTTATTTATAAAAATAAGTGCAGGAGCGTACTTCATAAGTCTTGTATGTATATACGTACTTTTGTTTAACTTATTTTTGTTAAGAAAATATAACAGGGACAAGTTAAGGGACAAGTTATAGATTCAAACTAGTAAAAAGAGTATTTCACGTAGATTTTAAATTTTTCAAAAAGAGTTGATAAAGTAATGCAAAAATGTGTTAGAAAATTACTTTTTAATAACTACAAAAGATTATGATATTAACTAAAAGAGTACAATGAGCTTATGAGAATTAAATTATAAAAAAATATTGAAAATTATAATTTTGAACATTTTTTTTATAATTTTTAAAATCATAAATATTTCACAAGTTTAGCTTAAACAATGATAAAATAATTCAACAAATTTAAATACCACAATATTTTTAATATGTGTTTTTACATATAAAAAATTTGAAATATTGTTCTACAATTTTTTTTTGATTTTTTTTTATTTGAAATAATATTTATACATTAGCTTTCATATATTTTTAACATTACTGGTCACATATTGTTCAACTGAACGCTCATCTTCTGACTTGATGCATATTAAAAGTCCCATAAGACCAACTATGCAACAAGGCGCAGGGTGAAACCCATATCTCTATTAAGTATAGAATGAGATGTATTACGTAAGATAAGCTTTGAGGATTTGATCAAAGACTTTGTAGTTAAAAAAGGCAGGAGAAAACTTTTCAAATATAAGCAAAAGTATTCAAAAATAAACATTGTTTTCTTTCTTATTATTAGTTTTGTTTAATTTCGATGAATAAAATGTTGTGTGGTTTACTACGTTTATATTTTACATATATATGGTGCACAAAAGTCTTCGAGTTTCGAGTCTCTAAAGGGCTTAATCTGGTCCTGCATTAGAATATTTATTTTCTTCAATGTTTAAGATGTTTATTTATTTATTATTTATTAATTTTCTTCCATTGGTATTTGGCATATCTAACATGCATCGCGTAGGTCAGACAATAATAAAGTAGCATTCCTGCACTACATTTGATGAAAATGCTCTCCATTATAGTGCTGGCAGAAGCAAACTTTTCAGGGAAGAAATCCGGGTGAAAGATAGATTAATGAATCTTGAGGAACATATGTTAACCATTATACTGATATATTAAATAAAATAAATAAATTTCGCAGATTAAATAAATAAATGTTGATTTAATAATTAGACATATTTCATTTATATAATATTGCAATCCCAAAAAACAACTTGAGTTTAAGAATAACAGAGAATAATGTATAGATTAATTATAAATACTTCCAAATTAATCAAGCACGTACAACTGAAGATTTAGTAGCACCTTAAACTATTTTAAATATCGTACAAATTGTTATTGAATAAAAATTAATTTGTTAGTTTATGGAGTATTCATGACTAAGTTTATCCAAATTCTGGAATATTAATTATGTATAAAAAACCACGATTAGAAGTAAAAAAACTATAATTTTGAAGAATATTGTTTAGTTCATAGTTACTATAATAATAAGCGCTATAAATATGGTTAGAAAACATAGTGCTATATTTTTAATTATTATTTTTTATTTCAATATACTGTCATTTACGAAAGCTGATACTCCAGGTATAACTTCATTAACATTCGCCGAATTCTACTCATACTTGAAGAAGATTTGATATTTTATTTAGGCCGCATATATATAGATCAAAATTTTTTGTGAGAAAGATTGTTAGGAAAAATTTTTCATAAGCACACGTGTTATAATAATTAGTCAGAAATCTACGGCTACATTGATGACGTATGCAGAATCTGTTCATGCGATCTCACACGTATACAAAACATATATAAGAAAATGATTTTATTATTAGACAGACAAAATTATCTAGGCGATGTCCGCGCTAGTTTAAATTCTGTTTCAATTAGTTTAGTCGCGTAACTTTCGCTCAGACCTGGCGTTTAGTTCGGCTACATTAATAAATCCATGTAATAAATTCATTTCTTGAATTAACCCTTCATTATGCACGCTCAGTTTCGTAACATAATAGGGCGCGAGCGGACTGAGAATCCGCAAAAGATTAAAATAAGAAATGCTGGTTCTAAAAAGTTTTATATTGAGAAACCAAATAGTAGTAAGATCAAATCTACGATGTAAGTGTTCCTGTAGTAAGGAATATCCTAAAACTTGTTGAAATTTGCGGCGTATAATTTTCGCCTTTTCCGTTTTACTTTCAAGCAATCGTAAAAAATAACCATAGTTGATCTTGCACAATTATAAGTAGCACAAAGTTTCTCAACCACATCAACGCCTCCTTTTGATTTGTTGTACATTGTCAGAATACCAGGCTTATGTGCATCTCCTGTCGATACGTCAATACTGTTATCTTTATGCATGCTGGATCCTAACAATACGACCTTATTCTGTTTAGGACAGTATGACACCAGAGTACATTTTTTTTGAAAGCAAACACACTTGATATCACGGGACGACGACCTTGTGTCAATTCAGGGGCTTTTCCCTCTTATTTTTAGTAAGGGTTCCCACAACAGTTAGTCCAAAGTTATTTAGCATGTTATCAATCAACGGAAAGCTCATGAACCAATTATCCAACGTCACGTTCCAGCCGGTATTCTTGATAGGTTCAACTAACCGCTGAACGACGGAGCCTGGGTAATTATTCACAAAAAACCGTCCCTCATGTTGACGCCCGAGATAAACTTCAAGATTAGCAGTATAGTATAACTTAGCATCGCGTAGAGCAAATATTATTATGCCATACTTGTTAGGTTTACTTGGGATATATTGGCGAAAACCACACTTGCCTCTGAATGCTTCAAGTTTCTCGTCAATTGTAACATATTCTGAAAGACTGTATTCACTTCTGCAATTGGCAACAAAAATGTCAAAATGCTCTGTCACTGGTGCCAATTTATCTTCTGGCCCTTATATCGCATGCAGCTTTGCCATTAAATCTCAGACATAAAAATTGGAATAGTTTTATTGACATAGTCAGTCAAAATATTTCAATTCCTCTATCATCGCTAGCCCACAAATCTTTTAGGTTTAGGTGATTGGCTCTACAGATTTCAGAAATATTCAAAAGATCGATGAGTGTACATATTTCATATGTAGAAGTGAGCCTAACATACCATATACGTTGGAAATTACTAGAGATGTATTGAATAAACTTGTTTGAATTTTCCACAAGAAGAGTTATGATTTCATCATTTACGAAGTAATTCCAAATGTCCAAGGCCGATTTCAAATTTTTTGTGACATTCTTAGGATATTAGTGGTAATTATTTCAAGATGTTGTGTTTTGGATGTCTGATACGTTTGTTTGTTGGAGGTCTTGTTTTCCATAGAGTACCATCTTTGCCTCTATCTTTGCCTCTTTCTTCACTACCAAGCTGATCATCACTTTCACTATATTCAAATTCTTGTTCCGATTCCCTGTCACTCTTCTCCTCTATATGGTCCAGTTCATCCTCACTCTCCTCATCGTTCTCTTCATGTTCCCTTACTGCGTCCATGTCCATAAGACATTCTTCTAGCAACTTTTCTAATGTAGCCTGCTCTCTCTCTCTCTCTCTCTCGTACTTTCCCATGATTCTAGGAAACATACAATACTACATTAGAATAGTATTTCCGGTAAATTAACAAAGAGTTACTAGTAATATCACAAATTAGACATATTGTGTAACAAGGCATAATCAGGTTGTGAGGTGGAAAATAAGGCAAATAAGTTATGGTACTTATGGCAAATAAGTACAACTTCAAAAGGTCTAAGGAACTAAGGGGCCAGTCTGTAAAAGAAGTAATGGAAAACGACTATGCAGAGATCAGAGTGGACACAACCATTAGAACAGATGCCAAGGTTGTTCATAATACACCTGATATTTTTATCTTAGGCAAGAAAAAGAGTGAGACCGAAAAAGAGGTCGCTATAACCAGCCCTGATCTCACTTTTCATTTTCAGTGTAACTGAAAATGAAAAGTGAAGGAAGTATGATCTATTGGCAGGTGACCTTTCACTTTATAAACCCAAATAAATCCAATATAAACCCAAATAATAACGATATAAACCAAATAGAAATTTAATTAGGGTTATTATTATATTGTATGTTATTATTATATATTTACGTATTTATTACTTACCGAAAATGGGAAATTTTCGTGAAGAAGAATTTATAACACACACAGGCGCGTGAAATCTCTCAGCCCGCAAACCGATTCGGAGAAAACGTGAGTAGTGGCGCATAAGGCCAAAAAACGAAGCAGACGAAGCTAGACGTGGCATTCATCGGCTCTTGTACATAAATACAAATCTGCACGGACTCATAGTCCGCACGCGCCCAATTAAAGGTTAATAAACGAAATCTTATGCTTGTTCTCGTCAGCGGAATTATAATTAGGGAGAATAATATTTCCTGCATATTTAATATCTTTAGTATAAATTAAGAATAATAAAAATGAAGGGCCCATGGACAATTCTTTTTGCAACATTCTTTTCCAGCATAAAAAAATTCAGTTCACTTTATCACATACAAATTCTCCGGAAATGTTTTTGATTTACGTAAATGCTATTTAGACTATCCCTTTATATTCTCGGGAATTTCAATGACTACGCAGTGCAAATAGACTGAATAAATGGCTGAATAAAGATGTACGAGGATGTATTGATATCTAGTTAGCCTAGACCGGTTCCATGGATAAAGAAAATATTGAGTGACTGTAGCATCGAACAGTAACTTATTAGAAGTGTCAATGTAAAGTTTCACGTCAAAAAGTCAAGCCATAGTTGCGCAATAAAATTTGAAAAAAAGGATGTCGACCGAAATTGTGAATATCGAAAAATTGAATCCAGCCATCATCAAGTACCTGTACTTAAAGGGGTTAAAAGGTAAGCAGATTTACGAAGATATGTCTAATACCCTTGTCGCTCAAAGTTCTTCGTATGTGTCTGTGAAATATTGGATGCAAGCTTCAAAAGAGGTAACTTTTCCATGGAAGATGGAGACCGATCGGGAAGGTCTGTTTCTGTGTCCGTCCCCGTAAATATCGATGCAGTTCATGACATGATTTTATCAAATCAAACCGTCGAATTGGGCTAAACCGAATATCTGAGGCACTGAATATTTCATACGAATGTGTCCATTATATAGTTCACGTCGATGTGGACATGAGAAACATTTCTGCAAAATGGATCCCCAAATGTCTGAATGTTGACCAAACGCGTGTAAGGGTAGAAGCATCGCGTTGGATCTGTGTTCGGTTTAAAAAAGATGCAGACTTCTTAAGCCATGTTGTTACAATGGATGTAACTAGGACCCAGAAACAAAGCTGCAATCGATGGAATGGAGACATTCTGGTTCTCCAAGGCTAAGAAATTTCGTGTTGAAAAATCTGCTGGAAAAGTTCATGCTTCAGTTTTTTTGGGATTGCCAAGGAGTAATCATGACTGAGTTTCTGGATAAGGGTAATTCAATAACTGGGAATTACTATTCGACGTCACTGATCACTCTACGATAAAAAAATATGGAGAGAAGACCCGGAAAGTTGTCCAAAGGTATTTTGTTTTTGTAGGACAATGCCCCTGTACACAAATCGCATGTTGCAATGCGATCAATTCGTGATTCAGTTTTCAAATTACTCGAACCCCCTCCCCTCCCCCCAAAATAAATGTATTGTACACAGTTAAAAACTTGTATTTATAACATGTATGTTGCACAACGTGATGGGCTAAAATCCACAATAGAACAGCTTAAAAGTAAAGAAACAAGCTAAAACAAATTTGAATAATTTGTTTTGGCTAAAACCATAAAAATCTGAGAGCAGGGCAAAATACGTTACACATTACCCATGGCGTAGACACGAAATAATAACGCCATGGTCAAAGCTGTCAGGACTAATTGGCGTCAGCACACAAACCGGGCAAGAAAAGAAGAAATAAAGCCATGATTATACAAAAACAATTACAGAAGGTTTTGCCCAATTACTACATAAGCAAGAAAGTCCGTGCCCAGACAACATCTACAATATAATCAGTAGGTAGAGCCACTACAGGAACACAATCATTACATTACATCCAACAACCAAGGTCACCAACTCAACAGCAAGACTTCAACGTATACCCACACTTTGTATTTATATTGTTCAAATGGTTATGTCCCGGTCGTTTCTTGATATTAATTTTATTGGTTCAACGGTCCAATAAAGCGAATAGACATTTTTTAAAGATCTTGTAGAATAAAATGTTGCATCGAACAAAAAAATTGGTCAAAGGAAAATTCTTTTGTCACCCTCTAATATATCTAAATGTCAATTCATGTTGATCCTCTTTGTACTATCTCTGCAAATTCAATATTAGTTTATATTATTAAAAATGTGAAATATTTTAGGCAAAATTGTATGCTATTATTCGAGTTCAGCAGCAAATCGTCCAGGTCGTGGAAGAGTATCAATTGAAGATCTTGATCCGTCGATAGCTTTCAAGTGCACTCATTTAATTTACGCTTTTGTTGGTTTGAATCCGCAAGGAACTCTTAAACCTTTAGGCTGGGCCCATGATAGCTATAGACGAGGATTTGAAAAATTCAACAAGTTGAAATATACGAATAAATATCTGAAAACGTTAATTGCTCTAGGCGGTTGGAGTGAAGGTATGCTAAGCCCCAATGTACATAAAATATCATAATGAATTAATAATATTTACAAAAAGAGAAAAATATAAATGTTATGTATGAGTATAAATATTGGTTATCTGCCTTGATAATTCATATTATTACAAAAATTATGTTTTATGTTTAGGTTCAACCATATTTAGTCAAGTTTTCTCATCGCCACAAACTCGCCTCAACTTGATCCATGATATCATAAATTGGCTATCTCAGCATGGATTTGATGGAGTAGATCTAGATTGGGAGTATCCAAATCAAAGAGGCGGCTCACATAATGATATCGAAAATTATGTTGCTTTTTTGCGCGAATTTAGACAAATAGCTGGAAGCCGTTATTTACTTACAGCTGCCGTTCCAGCTAGTGCAAGAGGAGCCGACATATCATATCATGTTACTGCACTCTCACAGTAAGATATTAAGTTTTGCACTAAAGTATCGAAAAAGATATTGAAAATCAATTACTGATGTATTCGATTCTTGAACTGCGAGTTTTCTGACTGTAATAGATTATGGATCATTAATTATGTATCTTATTTGAATAGGAAATATCTGTGATGGAATTGGATTAATTCAAAATCTGTGTTAGCTTGTTAGTATCAGAATTGTACAGATCAGCAAACGCACGTTGCGTACTGATCAGCAACGGCCCTCAGTCTCTGGCGGCTCAAGAACTTCTGGCCAAGATAGCGGTCAGGTAAGGAGAAGAGCAGAGGGTGCTAAGAATCCCCGGATCGGACCAGGATTGTAGTTAAGACAAATGCATATCGCAACTTATAATGTTAGAACTCTACAACAGATGAACAGATGATTAAGTTCTTTGAATTTGAAAAAGAAATTGAGGAAACAAGGTGGGATATCGTAGGACTGAGCGAAGTTAGGAGAAAAGGTGAAAATCATAGAGTTTTAAAAACCGGTCACATTTTCCACCATAAGAGTCAAGATACGGCATCTGAAGGCAGAGTAGGATTCATCATTCATAAAAAGCTTGTCAATAATATACTCGAAATCAAAACTATATACACATGAGTGATATTGAAAAGACGGTCGAATATAATAAACGGCATCGGTCAAACTCCAAGAAAGTACAAACCAATTTCCAATAAAAACAGGCATAAGACAGGGCGACACCATCTCACCCAATCTATTCATTGCCCTATTAGAAGGTATGTGTGAGGGGATAGAATGGGAGGAAATGGGAGTAAATATAAGCAGCGAAAAACTAAACCATCTTAGACGATATCGTCCTAATCGCAGACAGTATAGGCGAAGCAACATTAATTTTGGAAAGATTGCACTTAGCCTCAGAAAAAGTAGGATTAAAAATTAAAATGACAAAAACCGAAATCATGATAAACCTTGTTCTGGGGGGGAAGTGTTTGCATAGGTGGAGAAATAGTAAGGGAAACAAGTGCATATAAATATCTAGGGCAAGAGGTTCGTATCGGCAGGGCTAATCAAACTTGCGAACTTGCTCGTAGAAGAATCGGACTGACATAGACCTACTAAAACGCATCCAATAAAACCAATATTCAATAAGGTTATAAGTCAATAAAATCAAGGAAATAATCAGAACGCAATAAAACTATGCACAGAAAAATAAGATAAAATCATCAGCTTAAGAAATTGCGCATCTTTTGCCCAGAATAAAAATTAATTATATAATTCTTAGGTAAACCTACATTAGTGCCATTATTTAAAATCTCGTAATTGGTGTTCAGTTCACTTTAGTACTTTTTACAAAATTTTACTAACGGTATTACAACTCCCGATTCTACTTTAATTTCTTGACAAAACTATACCGGCGCAAACTGGTAAGGATTTAAACTGCTATCGGTTATAGAAAATATTACAGACCTTGACCTTTGCTTATATTAACCAAGAGTCAATCCCGATATCGGCCATGCTTTCTCGTAGTGGATCAACAGATCTCTCTAAATTTAAACGCAATTTTCATAGACCAATTAGAAAGCGTTTTAAATATATCAATTAGAGAAACTTTTATAAAAAATATCTGACGTAAATTAAAAATATTTCTTGCTTGCAAAAGATCACATATATATTTTCTACTCGTAATTGAATTTGTGAGCTGCGACAATCAGCGGCATTATCCCCTTAAAGACGAAATTAGTAGGTGAGACTTACGGCACAATTATGCATCAGTACCGCATTATGACCTCAATTTACTCTGAAGTGACCTTATAGTCATCGATCAAACGAATAGTTCACATAAACTTGAGCAAATAAATTTCTAGCAAAATTATATTGAAATGACACCAAACATTTGTTCATTTTTATAACCTAATTAATATTTTAAATTTCTCATTATTCCAAGTAATTTTATATACAAGTGTCGCATTTTGTACATTAGTATTTTCTCGAATTCTCATATGAACAAAATACCTATTTCCAATGTAGATGCATATTCATGTATTCTCATAAAACATTAGAAGATAAGATATAAAAAACCAACGTAAGAATATTCGTAAGAACATTCATTCATAGTTTAATAGACATTATAAGTCTATCAAGTTTTAAACTTTAGATTTTTCCTCCCTAAAAGTTAAATCAGATAAAAGATAAAAACAACTTATATTTCACAAATTCAAATACTTGCAATAATGAGAAATTATATTTTCTAGGTACATGCGTTTATTCATGATGTACTAGTAGTCCTAAATTATCTGACAATTTTGCCTTTGGCAATATGTACTTTACGAAACTTGTCTGCTTATATGTAAAAATCCGACAGAAATCTAATGAAACAGTTATAAATGGAATATTTTGCGGCAAATTTTACCAAACTTGTAGCGTTCTAGGACATGCTGAAGCCGTGTAGCAGTTCTAAAGCTGCTTAAAAAATTTGTGTAGATGAAAGCTATGACAGACTCCCACTCGTGACGTTGCTAATAGGGAGGCCTAGCGACTATCACAGATTGCACAAACAAATATTTTAATTAAATACAGAATTTAAACAGCCTTCGGAAATATGTAATTCGGGCACTAGGTCAGTTTAACGTGAAACAGCATGCTGAAACTGATCTTGTTGTTCCTCCAGTGCCCTACTGAGGCCACAGGCAGCTTCTAGTCTTACCAGTGGTTCTCGTTCTTGCTGGCAGCTGTGTATTGTTCCTCAGACAATACAAAACACAGAAAGAAATATTAATGCACAATGAAATGTTAATTTACTCAAATTGATGTGATTAATTAAATCAAATTGATGACTCAATAATTGCGGTTGAATAAATAAAACAATATAGCCAAGCGGTTTGAATAAAGCAGGATAATACTCAAAAGCAGTGCATGTAACTTAACATAAATGTGTGGTGATCAAATAGTAAAACATAGCAGTGCGAAAAGCATTTACAAATTATCAATACTACAATCGGGGAGGCGGCGGTAAATCTACAAACACGATATGAATAACTGGAAAGGTACGTAGTATTCTATTAGTATACTATAGACGCGTAACCCAGTGAGGCGCACAGCTGTTACTGATGTCGAGCGACTACAACTAACTAACTTTGCGGCGCACCAGTTAGAAGTATACACTCTAGTACGGATGGTGGAAAATGATACTAGGGGTGAGTAACACAGTGAGGCGTACTGCTGTTACTGTTGCCGAGTGACTACAACTAACCAGTTAGAAGTATACACTCTTGTAGTATAGGAAATAGGTGAGTGGAAGGATAGGAAGTTGAAGCACAGCTAATCAATATACATGCTATTCAGTGAAACAACGTATAAAATCGCTTGGCGAAGGTGCTTAACCGTCAGCGACTTGTAGCTGGATTGGCAACTTCTCGCTGATGCTGCTGTATGAGTTGCCGTTGGCTGCTACTGTTGTTGACTGTTTTCGATCAGGAACTAACTTATTATGCCAAAATTTTCGCTATTTATAGATGGGAGCCCTCGTTTAATTTTTACTCTGTTGTAAGGGTCATATGAAGTCCCTTACTTATTAGTTTACGACACACCACGTTTCGCCCTTTATTTTAGTGTACCCATAGTAGTTTCCACAAAATCGTGCAGTATGGATTCGATGTGCGTAACAGTAAAGCACACACGTATGTACGCTTCTACGCGTACACCCGCTATCCCTACTTTAAATATAATATTCCTCAAGTAATGAACAATTACACGTCAACAAGTCGAGCCCGGCTTCATGTACGCACGTATGTTCACACAGCACATATCCACGCATACACGCTTCATTTACTGCTGTAGCAAGTACTTATTGCGCTAAGTATGATATTGCCAAAAGCATTGAATTATAACAGAAATTAGAAATTATGTTTCTTTATTTTCTAATAGAAAGTATGTTTTATTTAACATCGACAATAATAATTTTACTTCTTTATAGTACTTAATCTTTTAGATATGAATTGGGAAATAATAGTAATGATAATTCTCTGTTTTGAATATACGCGGACATAAGCAGTAAAGGCATTTTTATTTCATAGGGTTTCCAAATCTCATCCGTTCAATTGATTCAATTTGTAATCGAAAGAAATCTGTAATCCAAAGCGATTCAATCTGTAATCCAGAATTATTTTAAAAACAATTGATATTTGTAGGAAGTTAGCAATTTGTGGTATAATACTGAGTGAGCATTATTTTATTTCGATGTAATATTGGCATTCATTCTCCTTATGTTCAGTGTTGAATAAAGACATTATTGATATTCAGAAAGAGGAATTATTTGTATTCTATGATCCATAGATTTGCATGTCTATGAAGCAATGATATAAAAAATTGGTGTAAGCTATACATAATTACCTTATTTTAATTGTATATATTTTAAGCGAAGCGGCAGAATTTTCTAAATTATTTCAAAAATGGTGTATTAATCAAAGTAAACTGCATGCATTCTATTCTTCTTGTTTAACCGTAATGTATAATGTATTTGATAGGTATTTGGATTGGATAAATCTAATGGCTTATGATTATCATACTGGATATGATCCGAACACCGGAAATAATGCACCTTTGTTTCCAGGCGTACAAAATGATGGCTTAAATACGGTAAGGTATTTATGTTACCTTAATCTTAGTCTGAATTTACTTTTACATTCTTCAAGAGAGACTACAAGCCTTCCTATTACATCTAGTAGCCCCAGAACAAGACGGATTTGTGAAACGACGGGGTACTCGAGAACAAATTATAAATGTGAGGCAGCTTCTAGAAAGGGCAGGGCATACAGAGCATACACGGTACCGATATATCTGTGCCTTGTAGATTACGAGAAAGCGTTTGATAACGTTCGCCGGCCCACGTTATTGAGACTTTAGCAGAATTTGGAGTACCATGTCATCTTACCTCTTTCGTCAAAAGCCTGTATGAGAATTCGAAGACATTATTCGAAAAATGTTGCATTAGGAAAGGAGTTCGTCAAGATTGCGTACCTTCACCTCTAGTCTACAACATCTATAGCGAAGTAGTGATGCGGCGTACTATAGAGAACTGGAACTGAATTTTTAGACCTTCCATTTGAGGATGATATTCTTCTAATAGCTAATAGCACCGAAGAGTTTTAGTGTTTCTTGAAAGACTGGAAGACGTAAGCCGAGACTATGGGGTCAAAATGAATATCTATAAGACAAAAGTCATGATAGTAGATCAAGATAATGAAAACCGGAGACAACGTACAAAAATAGGGAACTTTGAAGTCATCGAAAAATTTGTGTATTTGGGCTCCATGCTCCATATATCCGGCTCTTGCAAATTGGAAATAAAATGGCGAAATGAAATTGGCCGCTCGATCATACTAAAACTAACAAGAATTTGGAAAGATCGAAATATTACTAAGAAAACGAAGGCAAGCCTTATAAACGCCCTAGTTTTTCCTGTTCTTTCGTACGCTTCAGAGACCGCGGTAATACGTTCCAACGACAGGAGAAGAATAGATGCGTTTGAAATATGGGTCTCGCGTAGGATGCTGCGAGTTCCCTGAACGGCTCGAAGAACAAACAAACTTTGAAATTTTTCGGATCCATCTCTCGACATAACAACATGGAAAAACTTGTTGTTCAGCAAAATCCTGAAGGGAAAAGGAAACAGAACCGATCTCCAACTAGGGGGAGCTATATTATTTCGAAACACACACAAACAATTTTCACTAAATCAGCGCGTCAAGCGAACGATCGACAGACCTGGAAATGAACTGTTAATCAATTGTTAAACGAATAATACAGAGATTAGAAGTTTGTCCTATTCAACGTCAACATCCACCGTAGTCACCACACGTCGGTTTCGACGTTGGACGAAGAAGAAGACGTTGGACATTATAGGAATGCTAGAAGATCCATACTATCATCGCTGTTAGCAATTTGTTGTATTTTCCATGCATTCACCATCAAGCGTTCAAAAATAATAGATCACAATTGGTAAAAAAATAGCGAAAAGAAAATACAAACTTGTGTCCAGTTAGAAGTGCAATGCCTTTAGAAGTTCTAGTACTATCTTTGAATCCAGTTGCATTTTCATTTCTTCAGCAGCTACCATTTTCGTGCCACAGTAAGTGTCAAAGTGGCAGCAATATCCTGAGATTGGACTGTACAACCATCCAATCTTTAAAATCAAACCCAGCTGGTTTTCTCCGGATGAATTCATTAGAAGAATGATGCCCAAAACACCTGACCATTGCTTCATCGATTGAAAACGATTTGCGAAACATCGTCGGAATTTCAGATTTTGGACGTTCATGAGTGGACGGATTTGGTTCATTTTATCGTATTTGACCAGATTATTATTCTGAGACAACTGTATGTACAACTGCAACTTTTATATTCAAAATCCATTCCTTGACATAGAAGTAAGACGTGTAAATTTTCATCCAAGAGTCTTTTGCTAGGAAGCTTATGATATCCAGAAAATAATTGTATGTTTTCATATCGGCACTGGATACAAAAATAAAACTGTGATTATCATTCTCAAATGGAATCTTTCGCGAAGAAGCTCATGATATCCAGAAAACAGTAGGACCACTATGAAGGTCTTTACATCGGCACTGTAGGTTACAAAATATTGCTATCCATCAAGTTTTCAAATACTTCGGCGGGATTTAGCCCCTCTAGCTCTTCTTTAATGAATTTTTCGCGATCCTGACTGCCTTGTGTAATGCTCAATATTATAATCGTTCATTTGGTTCAGATATTTTTGTTTTGAAACACGTTCTTTCGAGGTTATATGGTCCACCAATCTGAATCTTTCATCGTAAGGTCCTAAACACAAACGGATTATATTAGAAAACTTTGCAAGGAATTATAAGTGTGCCGAACCCACACTAGCTTATGAGTATAGTGAATAACGGAGATATCAATAGAATAAGCAAATTAACATACATCCAAAACCTTACCAAATTGATATATAACCAAGTTGTACTAACATGACAATAGCATCTAAATTGGATGCAAAATAGTTTTTATACAATACTGAACGTTTTTCAAAGAGGTGCACTAGGAAATGGATCTCAGATTCAACCTATAAATATAGGAGTTGGTAAAATAGTTAGCCATTAGTTCTACAGGTTGCTGCATACTTATTGAGCAATTATATGTAATGAGCAATACAGCGATCTAATCATATGTAGCTAACGATGAAAGAATTAAGAATGTTTCCTGTACTAAAACGAGTACAACGGACACTATTGAGCTAAGCTCTCGCATTAGTTACAAGGGAAGAAAAGGCATTTGGCGTACGTATGGTTTGGAACCAATCAACAAAAGCATTATGACGAGTGCTACTATTTTATAACAATTGTCATTGATCTTAAAAAATAGTGTTATATTGCCCACTGGTCAATTGCTCATAAGACCAGATGTTCAGGGAAATGATATATCTATTCCAACCACCCCAAAGGCAATAGATTCAGATTCTGAAGCAACGGCATAAATTACAACAGATAATGGTTTCATTAAATAGTGAAACACATGAGTAACTTAACGATTTCGCTTGCAATATAAGTTTATCGAAACAACAAGGAAAGTCCAGCTTCAGAAAGCAGAATTTATTAAATTAATACACCTAGAACTTCAAGTGGAAGTTATTGCAACATAAGAACAGATCGTAAGAAGAATGAAAGGCACTTAGTGATTGCGCCTTCTATTCTTGCATTTTGTTGATTATAGTTGAGGAGATGACTCAAATTGTGTGAATATGTACGATCCTCTAATGGCATATGGCGTTTTGTCTATGTCCTTGTTTCTATTAAAATGTCTCCGAAGGTTGTTTGAAATTAAAATAATTCCAAACTATATGCGATTTTTATGTTGCATGGTTTTAGTAACTTGGACATTTTATATGTATCTCTTGAATATTTAATACCTCCTATTTCCATATTCTTTATCTTTGTTTCACGTGGTTTTATTTTCAAAGAAAAATGGCTTTTAGACCGTTAAAGTGTGATACAAATATTGGATTCTTGTGTTCTTGATTTAAGTTTTTCTATTGTAAATATCTATTGTAAATTTTATGTTTTATTTTATATTTAGAATGTTTTTATATACTATTTAATTTAATGTCTGATGACTGCTTTATAATTAGTTGATCATTTTAAATAATAATTCTTGGAAAATGTTATGTTATAAGGATTCCGGTGTCAAAGCATGGATTCAACGTGGAGCTGATCCACGTAAACTGGTATTAGGTTTACCAGCATTTGGACATAGTTTCACATTGAAAGATCCTCGATATAATGAAGTTGGAGCACCTTGTAGTGGGCCTGGCTATCCAGGACCATATGGCACAGAAGCAGGCACATTAAATTACGCAGAAGTTAGTTATCCTCTAAGTACATAATGTTAAGTCATTTTTAGAAATTAATGGTTTTGGTTTTTATTTTGTTTAAATTTATGGCTAAATGTTTTACGTATAATTTGAATATTTGTGTCAAAATTACGTTTGCATATGATTGTTTTAGGTATGTCAAATTTTTAATGAAGGAGGTTGGAGAATATTTTGGGATAAAGACCAAATGGTACCATATGCTGTTAAAGGTAATCAATGGATAAGTTATGACAACATAGATTCAATAAGCGAAAAGGTTTGTACAGTTTGTTGTATTAAGCAGATGTATATGTTTACTATTATCTGATACAAAAGTTGCTTTTTATATTTAGGTATTAAGGAACAAAAACAAGTATTTATAATCGAAAATAGCTTTATGGTTTTTCAAAATATTCTCCATTGCATTCAGTTAAGTTAATTTTCGAACCACTTTTTTCCACTACGATTGAAAAAGCTTTGAAACAAGCGTTTTGAATGCATCTACCGCTTCTTCAGATGTCGAAAAACGTTGAGCTCGTAATTTATTTTTGATTTGCGAGAATAGGGGAAACTATCGCGTGCCAAATGAAGACGGATGACTAAACGTTTAGTCTTAAGTGCCGACGGATCAAATCGACGGTTTTAAGTGCTCAAAAAGTTACGTGTTTGAGCCGATGAGTGTGAGCTCGCATTGACGTGGTGAAGAATGATCCGTCTTCAACGGTTGTTTCTTTTTATTTATTCTCTTGCGCCATTGATATAGTTGCGACATGTCTAGTTTTTCTTAAAAACACAGACAAGCACTTGAGTCGAAGTGCATTATGTTCGAGCCACTCTTGTTGGATTTGGCTCATCTTGAAAAACCCACACATGCGACTGTTGTTTATTTACGGGCTCATATATGTAGATCCACGATTCGTCATTTATCACGCTGCAATAAGCATGTTTTGAAGCGCCGCGACCATATCTTGTGAGCATTTCTTTCGACCAGTTGACAATACCCGTTTATTGAGCGATTGTCAAACTATGTTGGATCCAACACGAACAAAACTTTTTGACGACAAAATGTTTATGCAATATTGAATGTATGCTAGTACTACTAATGTCCAAGAATGCATCAACCTCATGATAAGTCACATGATGATTGTGGAATATCAGTCCACGCACAGCATCACTGTTTACTGAAAGAACAACCGATTTTTGACGACCTTCACAAAATTTGGCGTTAAGCGAACTACGGCCACGATTCAATTTAGTAAATCATCGATAAACAATCCTTGTTGGTGCTTCATTGCCAGAAGTCAAATTAGGTCTATTGATGCACTGGTGTCGAGTTAATACACGTCATCGTATGTTGTAAAAAATAATAGCACAAAAATATTCACGAGTTAATTCCATTTTTGGCCGAAATGAATTTTTCAAGTTGCTGTTCTTTTGTCGTCCTCTTCTACCTTTTATGACGTAGAGGTTTTGATGAAAGCACATCAGACCTTCATGTCCTGCGCTTGGGTCCTGACTCGGGTTCAGTCTGTTCCTCTCTTGCGCATCTCCACCTTGAAGTTATCTTCCCACTTGAGTCTCGGTCATCCCTTCGGTTTCTTGCCTTTGAAGGGGGGCCTCTCATGCGATTCTTGGGTATCTAGTTCCTGGCATTCGTGCTACGTGACCCAACCATCGAAGTTGCTTTCTTCTATTCTCACACTGAGGGTTTCATCCAGGGTGTTCGGATAGTCTAGTTCCTCACCATCTTCCATGTAGTCTTCCTGTCCACTTTCCGTAGATACCTCATATCAGCTCCTTGCAGCCTACGCTGATGTATACTTGCCAGCGTTGAAAACTCCGTCCTATATATCACGACAGGATTCCTCGACAGGAAGGTAGATTGTATTATACACAGTTAGTTTCGTCCTCTTGCTGATCTCATATTTGGCATGAAACTGCTTCTCTGTCGTCGCTGTTCGCTTGTGGAGTTCTGGGTCGATTCTTCAATCCCGGGATATGGCAGCCCCAAGGTATTTGAAGGACTCTATCTGTTCTAGGATTTGTACCCTTAGTCGGATAGTGTGTTGATTTAGATGTCGAGCGATCACCATAAACTTCATTTTCATTGCGTTGATCACCATGTTTATAGTACTCATTTCTTCCTCCCAGGTCATTAGATTGTTTTGCAAGTTTCTGGTGTTCTTCGCTAATAATTTAAGGTTATATCACTAGTTCAAGACCTACAAAATATAACTGCATAAAAGTGATATCTGGAGCTATTTGAGAAACAAAAACCTTAAAATGGCTCCCAAGCATACAGGTTAGTTCATATGCCCAATCTTAGTGCAATCATTTTCTTCTTCACGGGGATTTTCTTTAGACTTAGGTTTTAGACAAGAAATACATCAACTTCAGCCACCCAAAAGACAGGAATGTAAAACATAAGATCTGTCAGTTGGAAAGAATAAAATAAAACCATATTCATATAAGTGTTAATAAACACAGCCACATTACATTTCAAACCGACACAATGTATGTCAAGTACAAGCTAACAAACAAAATGGAAAGAAAAGGAACGCTTTAGATCACTAGCAGGAAGTTTATAAAAAAAGGTGTTTGAGAATATGATATCTATTTAGCTGTCCTTTGTATTGCCTAGTTTGATATCAAAGACCGCGGTTGGGATTCTGCGTAATTTATTACTTGTGTTATGCATGGCGCAATAGAGTTCGATTTCTAAATTTCGCCTAGGTGTACTAAGAGGAATAATATAAATTGGATAAGAGGTTGTAAAAGAAATGTAGAGGTGTTGGTTATGGACTGAGTGACGAAAGAATTGGGTGTAAGAGTCAGCAGATATTGTGGGGGATAATGGTGAGAAAAGCTTGGCCCAAAATTAGAGGGCATGTTTAGGAGCAAAGGGAAAGGGTAAAATAATAGTATAATACGTGGAATGTATAAAACATGGAAAGAAGCATGGACTTAAACATGAAATGACTGTGAATACAGAAATATTTGTTTTTCATTAAATGATACTAGTTTTAGGAAAGTCGTTAATTCTGTCCGTATACTTTAGTGAAATTAAAATATTATGGTAAAGTTATGAATTTTGCATTATTATAAGAATGCACTGTAACAAAGTATCTTTGTTATGTAAATAATTAAATCAATAAATAATTATAACACGGTTTTGTAATAGCTAAGTAAATAATATTATTATACGACGTCAGCGCTCTGCATTCGTTTTCATACAAGGAATGATGTACACTGCTCGTCAAATATCTGTATACGTTTTCGCCTGGGTGTGTTTGCGTCGCTGTGTGACTGTTTGTCTGTGTGTATGCCTGCGTGGGTGTGTGGCGTCTGCGTGGCGCCAGTGATATGACGATATACTTCGTGTATTGAGCAAGAGAGTGTGGATCGCTGCCGGGCTGAAAAATGATGTATGATGGCTTTCACACAGCGA
>WYDF02258188.1:0-19605 GCA_009867245.2 Adranes taylori
GTCTTCATTCGCGAGCAGAGGGCCTCGCAAAATGAATCTTGCCCACATAAATTTATGATCTTGCGCCGCCACTGCCTGTCAGGAACAATTATTTGCCAGCGAATTGCATATAAAATGCCTACGCAATCTAGCATCCTTAGGTGCAATTTGGGAAATATGCTCTTTGAATTTGGCGTGAGAACCTCACTCTATCCGAAGTCATAATTAACAATAAAAAAACCATATCTATCTATCTAGCGTAAAGTCAACATTAATTTAATTCTCATTTTTAAATCCATTTCCAAACAAATTAAATCTACAACAAACATCTACGATAAATTACAATCATTAACTTACGAAACGCAACCTATACTTTGGCAGAATCCATTGAAATTCTCATCTTGAAATTCTCACTTTCATCTTTTCCTTCTTTTTGCATTTACATTTTTTTACCTTTTCCCTTGTCAACCGACACTTCAATTGAACCAGGAAGAACCATCTGTCAATCATCGAACCAAACAGAGAATTCATGCCCTACCTCTGGAACGCCGATGCCTTTGACAACAATGATGATCTATTAAGCAACATCCGCACAATCACATCACGCACCTACGTATTTCTATCTTAGATCCTATTAAATAGATGAACAATATCTTCACATTTGTCAATAATAAAGCCGACGTTTCAATAATAAAACCAACATTAACCTCAGAAATTCAAGCGTCGACAAGGTATGTATGTGGAGGATACATCTAGGGTCCAAAGGATACTAACATTAGGAAAAACATATTGAATGAGAGTAGTAAAAGAAAGACATAAAAAAAGACCTAACCGAATCTAACACAATCAATACAGTGCTCTATAATAATCGATATCTTAATAATATATACATCTCGATGGTATAATGTTATATTACGTATTATCAACATCTGTGATGTTGAAAGATCGCACACTTTATTAACATTATATATTTGGAACGTGTAGAACTTATTAAACAACTTTGTTTAATATTTGTTAAATCACTTTGATAAATGTTTTCAATCATAATTTATATTTATTTTGTGTACCCAATTAAATGAAGGCGTGTATTTTTAATAGACACTTTCATTAAATAAATAAAATAAACAAAATAACTACTACGATTTTTATTATTTTAAATTGTTATTATAATATAATGAATTGTTATTATAATGAGTGATTTTTGTGACAATAAAGGTTTGATTAATTGATTATTAGTTTTTCAAAACCTACTAAAGAATCAAAACACTAACTGCAAAAAATATAATGTAAAAATAACTCACCGATATTAAGTTGCAAAATTTCAATCTCCTCGGAAAGTCACTTGCACGTTAACGCTCTTTCTACTCCTTCCAGAAGAAGGACTATTTTAATTATAACATATTGCTGGCGAACGAAAATATTTGCCAGCTTGATTGGTTTACTTTCATAATCAGCAGCTGTAAAGATATAAACCAAAAAAAAAAACTGTAATAAACGCGAAGAACAATATATTATAAGAGTGGTGCAATATAGAACCGTATAAATCATAGAATACAGCTAATATTGTGTTATGTTCGTTGTAATGTGTTTTATTTCTTTTTATTATTATGAAAGTTTCGAAAAATGTTCATATAATAATAAAATATGAAACCTGCGACAAGATTATTGCGTATTGTGTAATAATGTAGTATTATATTAAGACATTATATTAAGACAATTATAAAAATTATTTTAAACATTGTTTGAGTCCATCGCTTTATTGTGGCAATCGATATGGTCAAAGATCAGAATATTATTTACTTCGTGATTTACCCATTATAAAACACTGGATGCTTTTACTCGTTAAAAATCACAAAATATACTTTTGGTGTTTGAATTTAAGGGTGCCAAATCGGCTGAACGTAAATTGATAAGTAAATTCATTTCGTAAATCGTTATGTAATCTGTAATAAGGCTTTTGGAAAAATTAGAAGAAGATTTGACTATTATTCAAACCCACATAAAACTTTTGATTTATATAGGAGATAATACTGTAGCATATGAAAAGATCAAAACAGTAGCAAATAAAAGCACAACAAAATAAAACAGATTGAAATCACATTATGAACTTATTGAACTCCAAATTTTGTTTTATCAAACCATCACGAAAACTTTTTAAATAATTCAACAATTTTGCCCCAAATCATTACAAAATATTTTTTTAATTTAGATTAAAATGTTTATACATATTTTAAAAAATTATAAAATCTTTTTAAAAAATTAGATTTAAAATTATTTTTATCAAATCTTCACGCTATAATTTTTTAAAAATTTTACAACTTTGCCCATAATTGTTATAAAATATTTTTAAAATTCAGTAACACTTTTTACACCAAACTTTAATAATTTGAGCCAAAATCATAAAATATTTTTAAAATTTAAAATTCAGAATATTTGTTTGTCAAAATACCAAAAGCAAAACTACTAAGTAATTTATATAATAGTATTTTTATAAATTTATAAGTTTTAAAATTATTTTCTATATTTTTAAAAAAATTTTAATTTTCAATTTTTTTTTAATCTTTAGAAAATAATTATAAATATTTTTGGAACAAAAAAATTTTAATATAGACCTTCAATTTCAATTTGTTTAAAATAAGAAAATGAATATACATTTTTTATATTAAAATTATTTTTTTTAATTTAAATTTTTTTCCATTTTTCAAAAATTGAAAAAAAAACAAAAAATTTAACAAGTTTTTTTTATTTGTCTTAAATGAAATATACTAAATAAAATTTTAAAAATATAATAATTTTTTTTTATAAATATAATAAATAAATAATATATTCTAAATCATCTTTCTATTCCATTCTTACTTTCCTTCTATTTACATGTACATTTAGTAAATAAAAATCAATCAGTTATCTTTAAATAATTTCTCTAATATTGATTGAAATTTAGTAAATAAAACAATTTTAAATTATATACATAAAATTAAACAGATTTTTTTATCAAATATACATTCTTATTATTAACTTTATTAATTTTAGTTTAAAATAATAGTATAAAACTATTTGTGTATAAACTAAAATCTATTAACAGATAATGAATTTATTTATATATAAAAGCAAAATGAATTTAGTAATATATTATTAATATATTTAACACAATCCCAAAATCCATGAAATTGAAAATTTTCATAAATTTTTCATTTTCATATAATATACTCGGTGCATTAGTATATAAAAGATAAAAAAGAAATCAGCTCCAAACAGAAAGTGAATGTGAACATTTGTGAAGATGATAGTAAAGAAAGCAGGAATAGCGGTAGCGAGATTAGGAAGACTAAATTTGGACACTCGGTAAAAATGAGGCTCAGAATTCTTGAAGTATGTGTGGAGAATATAATATTATGGAGCAGAAGTATAGCGGTATGGGAGAGAGAGAGGAGATAGAAAGGATAACAATAAAATGTATGAAAGGATTTGGGGTGTTTAGAGATCTCAAATCGTAGTGAGATTGTGTTGCAGAATGTTGATATGAACAAGTGCTGGGTACAGGGAGTAAAGGAGTAAAGACGCTGGTAAAATATGAAAGAAATATGATGGCAGGGGGGATGAAAAGAATTGTGAGGAAGGTATATATGTGTGCTATGGAGGATGTGGAAAAGAAATTCCACAGAATAAATGGGTGAAGGATGGAAAAATGTGTATAAGAGATGTGGGTGACCGATGACAGAATGATATTATAGAATGATGGATAGTAACACGTGTGAAGTGAAGGTGGATATAACATGAAGGATGTGGAAATGCAAGAGAGGAGAGAAAAGATAAGGGTAAGTCGGTACAATAAGAAGTATAAGGATATAGAGGTGGTAGGATCGAGGCCGGAATATGTGGGGTCGATTAGGAGTATGAAGGTAAGGAGGATGATTCCAAAGTTTAGGTGTGGGAGTATGGAAAGACGAAATAATGTTTGGATGAAAGAGAGTGAAAAATGTTGTAGGGTATGTGGAGGAATTGAGGAAACATGGGAGCACTGTGTAAATGAATGTTAAATGTGAATGAATGTGTATTTAAATTTTGTTGTTCATTTGCTTTTGATATTTTGTTGTTGATATTTGTGTATTATGCCAATAAAGCTTTATTATTATTATTATTATTAGTATTAACATTTATTGGCATAAACATTACAAATTCATTATATCAATAATACAAAAGAAATTTAAATTTAATTCACTACTTCAATAGATCCACCACAATCTCACCATAAAAAGAAATTATCACTTATAATATCCCAAGTGCATTGATTGTTATCGGTAATTTTTTCGAGTGGTTCTCAAAACCGTGATTAATTAGCCCTCCCGTTCCGCTCAGGATAATTATACGTTTTTGAGAATGACGAGAAGAAAATTAGCGGTAACAATCAATGGACGAGGGGTATCCGGTAAGAAAATCGCATGACAATAATTTCAAAATGTAATAGAGCAATGAAGGAAAATGAAATTAAATATTTGGACAAGTTGACTGTGTCAATGGTAGATATTGTAACCATTACAACGGTTAAACAAAATTTGTAAATATCACAATTTTGTAAAACGCAAAATGATGTCGCGATTTGGAAAATATTCCAATGATGTTATTCATCAAATGGTGGAGAACTTAACCCCGAACAATAAAAAAAAATGTAATGGAAGTGTGTGGACGCAGTTCACATAATTTTGCAAAAAACGAAATTATAAGTTGATTGGGTCGACTTCTACAGAACAACTGGGGTTAATCTTGGAACACTGGGCAGCTAATAGAAAAAAGAAGAATGGAAATGATTATAAGGAGAGTGTAATTAAATTAATGTGGAATTCGGCGACCAATCAGGTGCAAGCAAAATATTTATCCCTAATATTGAACGCTAATAAAAGAAAAAAAAAGTTCTACAGCTTTAAATAATGAAGAACTATCAAAAATAGTGGCAATATGGAATGAGGACACTGCTGATGGTTTACAGGGGAAGCTTTTTCATGTAATTTCATAGGATTTGGCGTTTTGACGAGGTGAAGGTAGTTGGTGTTTGATTCATCACTTTCGTGAAGAACGAAACCATAGTGGATAATTAATGGGATGTATCGAATATAATCCTATCTTCACAAAAACATGTCAAGGCCGGGGTAAAAAAATTGCCGATAGCAAGTGGCTCACAATCAACGAAGACAACCCTGACATTTATCAAGTTAGGTAAATAAACACTTTTTTTTAATATTATATTAATGATGTGTCCTTTTTTATTGTACGGTTGCTGAAAAAATTTCTAGAAAAACGAACCAGCTTTATTAAAACAGACGGACTTTTGCTTATCCCAAATCCAAATTGGCAAAGCGCAACATCTAAAGGTTGGTACAAAAATTGTCCTATTGGAAGAAATCTAATATCGCCGTGAACGTGCGATGCGATGAGAAAGATTGGAATTGACACAAAAAAAGTGCCAAATCATTCTGTGAGGGCGTCAGCGATATGCAACTTAGCCAAACAAGGTGTTGGCAATGAGCAATTAACAAAAGTGACTGGACACAGTCACACACAGTCCATCAAACCGTATTTACAACTGGATGCCGATAATCATTCCAGAATTATCAAGCAAATGATAGCTATGTAATTGAGCTTGTAATACTGCTTCTCATGCAACATTAGCTGCTGGCGTGACAAACATTTATAACAACTGTGTGTTTAACTACAATTCTTAATTCTATGTTTCAATGACTATTATGTTATTATTTATTGTATGCAATAAAATTGAATGAAATTTCTGTTAGTTTTGCTTTCAAAAAATTATCACTTATTAATTTTTGTTTGATAGCAAATGTCAAAATATTATCGATTTACGACAATCATCTTAAATCGTGAGTTTTCAGTGGTTTTTTTAATGTGTCATGCGATTTTCTCTAAGATCTAAATTCAAATAATGTTAATTACATTATGAAAGTAAATTTTCTACGCAGAATCCATTTCACCAAATCCTTTTCCGTTTCTAAACCGAGCATGAATGAACGAAGGGAAAGGAGATCACCTTTACATGTAAACACATTTCTCTATTTTTCTTTTAGTCTCCTTCTCATGCATTTTTTTACATTATTTATCTTTTCATACTGGCGTTCTACATATCTCTTCCATTATTTTATTCATTATTGCTGTTTTATTCACTTAGAGTCCAATTATCCGCCTCTTTTCTTCCATTCGTATTCCACATCATCCCCTAACTTGATTTTCTCCAATGCTCCCATACTTTCTTCTCCTTTCCACATATTCTACATTTCCTATCATTATCTTCATTCAGTTATTATTTCCCCTTTCCATACTGAACTTCGCTATCATTCTCATTTCTTTCATTCTTTTTTCTTATAATAAATATCTTGGCAAACCCCCATCCTCTTACAACCACTGATACTTTCTATTATACCTACTCACGCTCAACCTTACAGTTCACGCCATCTTATTTTCCACTTCTACCATCATTATTTCATTCCATATAACTTGACGCGTTGGATGTCACTTATAACATCAATCCTTCTAGTCTACTATCGCCCCGATGAAGGCTTAATCTTCGAAATTGAATTTCTTCCTCTTTATTTTTTATCGTTAGCTTCCTTTCTATTTCATCTTTAACTTCGTTAACTTCCTATAAAGATATGGGCGCGATGCGATGCGAAGCAAATCTAACAACTCGTATAGGAGAAAGGAAAAATAGTTGATGAAGGAAGATTCAAATTAAACCAAACCTTCACGTTACCCAATTTATTTATAACATGACTTTATAACGTGGATATAATTTTTTATTGTGATGAGTTACAATGATGTATAAGTGATTATATTAATAACTATTTTAACTAAAAAAAATTTATGAAATTATAATAATTATAAAAAGTATAAAAACCCTCTAAAAACCCCACAAAAACTTTCCGACATATGAACTTTCCGACATTCTTCTCCACAATTTCTCTCTAACCAGTTTGTCAAACGACGATTTCAAATCTATGTATAACTATATCTTTTTCCTCCTACTCACTTCCTGATTTATTGTGTAACGAAGTATGACTATATTATCCTATGTGCTCCTACCTTTACTAAATCTTGCCTTCATTGTCGTTAACATTTTTTCTCTTTTCTTTCTTGTCCAATTTCTCTTTTCTTTCCTTGTCTAATTCCATTGATAATTGTCACCCCTCTGTAGCTTCTCACATCCCTTCTATCCCCTCTGTTGTACACCAGCAAAATTTCCCCTTCCTTCCATTCCTCAGGTATCCCTTCTTTCCCTTTCTATGTTTCATTCATGCTCTTAGTTAACTCTTCCATCCCATCTTTATCCTATTCCTTCCATACATCCACGAGAATCCCATCCAAACCAACCACACTTCGCATTGCTACAATCCACCCCGTCTATCCTATATTCCCCCTCTCTATTTCATCTACATTCATATCACCAGTAACGCAGAAACTATTTCTCCATCGGCGTTTCCATTTCTCTATCTTTATTAAAATTTTACTCTTAAATCCCCCACGTACATCTCTATCTATCAGGTATTTTCACACTTCACCTACATTTTTCAAATTTTTAATTACTTCTCTTTGTTCTTCCTCTTCTTTTTTCAGTTGTTTTTTCGTTATTCTTACAAGTGATGTGTCGTTCCTTAAAGAACGTTTTTTTATAGCTGTATATATTTGGAACGCAATGTACAGCAGCATCATTTGAGAAAAACTTTTCCCATTTGAAACCTATAATACATCAAGTTATTTTTTCAGTACCTCTTTCGCGATAGTTCATTGAAAACTAACCTAATAATAAATAGAAAAAGGTTTCTACATCGAATGCACAAGCTTAGTTTTCTACCTTTATGCAAGCAGCAAGACAATATTTAATAGACAATATGCACGGATGTAATGTATGCACCAATATAAAATCAACCTGCATAGCGCGTCTGATGCAAAGTGATGTTGAGTTCGATTCTAATAAGTACCGTACCGTTTACTAACAGAAAGAGATGTATAAATAATCGACCAATTGCGTGGATGGTAATTATAGTCCTCCATTGTTGACTTGAGCGTTTTGAATGTATTTCTTTTTAATTTATACCGAGCCAACTTATACAAATCGTCGCTTAAACAAGCAATTCATATACAAGTTTATTCTAAGCATTTTTTTTTAAATAAAACAGTTTCTTTAATAAATTTGAAAATTAGTTGAGTTTTAAAATGAATAGTGATTGCATATACGGACATAAAATTTTATAAAAAATTATATTTCTTTCGTAAATTTTTTTGCTTGTGACTTTAAAGCTGTAACATATTTCCGTTGAAAGCATGTTATAAATAATAAGACAAGAGCAGACTATTATGCGAATTAAGATAAATTAAGAATATTACATATATTATGAAGGTGAGACATAATAGGCCGATTGCATGGGGTATCTAGTTAAATTGTATGGTGTACTCACTTACTGTAAATTTCTGAAAAATCTGATTCATGCTCATAGCCTCAAAAAAAGAGAATTAAAAAAATGGTAACAATGTACACGGTGTTTGAGACAAATTATATATGTAAAATTAAATTATATAAGTGAACAATTTTAAACTATGATAAAAACTTTCCAAACTCACAAAAAAATAATTAAACAAATCTAGCAAAAACGAAATAATAATTATTCAAAAACAATGGTAAAATATCCAAAATGTTATGGAAAATTTAGTAGAAACTTCCTAATGAGACGATTTATTTTGCAAAAATAATGCATCAAAATAAATGTAAATTTACGAGGAAATTTTACAAATAATTACCCCGCGAATCCATTATACTTGTCATGTATTTTTTAGTTACGTGCACAATGGAAAGGATGAGGTTCGGGTGGCTATATCCGACCCTAATCATTTCTCTGAATTTTGGGATGGAATAAGAATAATAAAATAATTATGATTAACTACCAAGGAAAGATTAGTTTTATTTATCGCAGATTGGATCAATTGCGAAGGAGCTGATGGCTTAGCTTTCGATACCAATAATGATGATGCTCTTGAAATTTTAGTAGCACTGTTTTCGTGAACAAATAACAACGTAAATAAGTTTAACGTTAGTGTAGTGGAAATCTTCAGAAAAATTACAACAATAAAATGCAATAAAATGTAATAAATAAATCAAGTAGAAAATACGTAAATATTCGCTGGTTAAAATTCAATAAATAAAATAAATTAATGAGCTCCAAAATAATAAAATGAATCAAATAAAATAGCGTAATCAAATGAGCATAGAACTTCGGCTCGAATAAATATAAAATAACCAAACACTTACATTGCTGTGGACATTTTGTCGAAAGAAAATAATCCTTGGGTCACACTTGAATCAAATATCTCTTTAATTTTTCTACCGCTCGTTTACGACTCCGGTCAGTATCCGTAATTATGTAGTCTACTACGGATCTTATGTAGTCTACTAGTCTACTACGAAATAGTGTTTAGGGATAGTGTAGTCTATCTACACTATCCCTAAACACTATTTCGACATTTGATGAACTTGTGAATTTCTAATCGAAAATTTAATAAAACAATTAATCTGATAAAATAATCTTGATTTATTTCATCTTGATTTATAATTTTGATTTAGGACCTTGATTTATTCTGACGATGACCTTGATTTATTCTGACGACAAATTTTAAGATTTTGCGCCAGCTAAGACTTGAAAAAAGTGCTTTGCGTAATATTATACTATCTAATTCCTATCACTACTTTTCTCTGACCTAATTTGTCCCACTTCCATAAGCTGTTCCTAATTGTTATAACTTTCACTAAACTATCTAATAAGCCTACTTCCGCTAATTGCAGCGGCCACTGTTCACACGCGCTTACTTTTGTATGCTATGCTACGTACGTTTTGTGCACCAATCACCAAAGCACTATGTATTCATCAAATAAAACTGTAGCCTGCTAAAAGTCTAGCCAATAAAAGGCTTTCTCCTTCTGCCTAAAATTTATATTACTTCGCGTCATTAAACTCATTTCGTCCGTCGGCAAAAACCAAAAGCACATTTCTTTCAATTCCCATAGAAATTCTATATTTAACTTTTTATGTATCAGGTTCTTAGTGTTTTAAATTATGTATCCTGTTATGAAGGAAAGTTTAATCGATACTCAAGGTGCTGAATAACTTTAGCAAGTTTGCATTAGTGTTGTATGATCGTGAGAACACTTGACTCACCTAACATTTTAACGGAACCAACTATTTTGAATTAATTTTGATGAGACTTGAATATCAATTTTACAAAAAATATGTACAGTAAAATTTATTAAAGACGACGACAATTTGTAACGTTACACTAGTGCACTTTTTCCAGAAACAACAAGTAGCGTAGATATGTCCCACATTTTGATATATTGTCCTACAATAACGTGCTATTTTCTCCCTTTAAACAGAGTCACGTAGGCACGAACATGTTTTAATCTTGTTATTTACATAATTTAGTATTTTAATAAAATGCTTTGAACGTAACTAAAGGAAAGTCGTCGAATTGTCCTCAGGTTTGCTACATCGCTTAAAACAATACGTGTATAATTTGAAAGCTGTAAATGACTATACTGGGCTAATATTTTATGATTTTATTTTTATAGTTTCCATCAGAGTGAAGTTAGAAGAAAAATCAATATATGTTAAATTATCAATATATGTTTACCATTATCAATGAAATTATCAATAAATTATCAAGTTTACTAATGAAAATCATGGGTTTCCTACATGCGATTTAGTTTCCCTAATTTTACTGAAGCAATTCATATTACATAAGTTGCTGATACTGTGTCCAATATCATACGCGTAGTAATCAGTTTTAAGTTGAGTAATCAGAAATTGAGTTATTACAAATCCTGTCTAATAATTTCGGAAAAGAAGGGTTTCTACATTAAGCCGGGTCTATATATTCCAGGACCTTGGTTTAGTAACTAAAATTGAGTAATCAAGATTTCGAGGTCAAAGGTTGTTAATACGGTGGCAGTAATCTCTTCCAGAAAATAGCCAAACAAATAAAGTTTCATAATCTTTACAAACAGAGTTTGTTATTTAAACAATAAATTAGATGCAATAAATGTTTTACTTATAATTCAAATGTGTAGTATTTCAAATATTATTGGAGGATTTAGTCGATACTTTACAAGGTAATCAAAAAACAAAGAAATATTTTGATAAGAAAATCGCTAAGAAGAAAACTCATTCATGGTGAGAAATATGGGAAACGTTGAGAAATATAAAAATTACTCGGAAATATTTCTAGTTTCTTTCTAGGAATTTAAAAATAAAAACATTGTTGGCATTATATCAAATTGACACTGTTATCTGCACATTGTATATAGCCTCCAAACGAGTCGACAAATGATATAAAGCAATAAACTAATAATCATCAGCTAATTATTTCACAAAATAAATCAAATTAAATAAATGAAGAATTGAAAATCAATTTAATAACGACGAAAAGATTTGCTTTATATCCAGATGTTTTTGCAAGCGGTCATTGTACTCTGCGTATAGAAAGAAATGTCTACCACTGCCGCTAGCCAAACGGCATACACCGAGGGAGGAGAGGGACAGACCAGACCTGCAGAAAGCTACATAGAAAAAAAGATGTTCATAGAAAAAAAGATTACGACCACTGTCGCAAACAATTCAACGTTTCAACGTGCATTAGAGAGAGAAACAGAAGGGTAATAGAGATGGAGAATACAAATCGCTCGCATTCAATGACCTTCCTCTTCCTGCTGTTTATGTTTCGGTAGATGTTTATCACGTTTTTAGTTTGATTGCATCAAATGTAACATATAAGCAAAAAATGGTACATAATAAGAGAGAAATATGTTTCGTTCTCTTTTATGGTGTCTTGGTCAATTTTTTTGAATTTGTATAGAATTTCGCTTTTGGAGATCTACGATTTTGAGTAAGCAACGCTTTACTACGGTGGCTTCGATTTTATGACTTAACAGTTAGTAACATATTTTCCTAGTTTACTTGAGACAAGTGTTGCTGTCCATGTAAAAATTGTCACCACAATTCCTAGATCAGTCGGAGCGGAATTAGAAGTGGAACACCGCTAGCAAGTTCGCTTGAGCATTACAGCTGAATGGAGGATTCCCTATCAGATCGGAAAGGAATGGAACGATACTTCTCTTACAATTTATTAGTGTTCGGAAATTCTTATGTAGACGTCAGTGAATTTAAATGGTTGAATAGTTGATTGTTATCGAAGACACTGTGGGTTGTTCCATCAAATTAGGTGATACCAAAATATGATATACGTAGTTGACGATGTGAGATTACTTGTTCAAGATATGAGATGATTTCTGACGAAGATGCGAAGTGGTAAATATGTGAGTTTCGAATCGCTGTCACCGAAAATATAGCGGGAGAGGCAATAATGATGATCCTCACGGATTATCGGGTAGAATTATCCATTGCATGGAGTTAATAGTAATGGCACGTCGCCTGAAGTGGTAGGCGGAATAAGCGATCTGGATGCTAAGGTAGGCTCTTCCTGCTGTGTTGGCATGTTGTTGGAGCAAGCACATCTACTAAAATGCGTGGAGTCCGTGGGCAACGCAGCTTGATGGGCTTCTGGAATTGTCTCATCCCCTCTGGCTGGGTGTGCACCGCGTTTACTTTCTTTCGTCCTCTGACGCTGACCTCCTCGTTTTCGCATAGAAGAAGCAGTGACACGAAAGGGTTATGAAATATAGCGGACGAAAAATTCAGCCGAAGTAATAATATCATATATTTATTAAGACTAGAATTAATTGTTTTATCTTTATTTTTTTATATTTATTTATACTTAATAATTTTTTATTTTGAATTATTATGAATTTTAACCTGATGTTTATAAAAAGAAATTACCACTAACTTGATTTACTAGTTGATTATTTAAAAATAAATGAAATTAGTAAATTGATATTGACGATTACTTAGAGCAAACTCAAATTTGCTCACAGTGCAAGGAACAGATCTTATCATTTACTCCTAAAATATAGATTCAGCCAATAATAATAGCTTATAGATGCGGAATCATAAAATCTTGGCAGGGATATATACGATATTGTGCTATAAAATTTGTAACAGATGAAAGAACGTTTCTTATTGGGAGAAAATTCTCCATTATAAAAGATTTTAGCAGAAAGTCCTGCCTAGTGATCGCCGCCAGCACCCATAACTACCACCGGCGAAGCCGGACACCAAAAATTTATGATTCGATTTAAAAAGCTATACCCAAGCCAGTTTCAATAAGATGCATTTTGGGTCTTGTTCTGATAGCTTTAGAGAGCATTTTCGCAAATCGTCATCAGTAATAATATTTCCATAAATGGCCAAGTGTTCGTGTAGAGTAAGCTACTTCGCGTACATGCATGGTATTTTTTAAGTAAAGCGTCACCAATCCAATCATAATTTTTTTGTCGATAAAAATTAAATTAAAAATCTACAAAGTCAGTAATAAAATTTCTCTGCCAGCAAGTCAGGTATATACAATTTTCGCACTTTAATTCTTTGACTGAATCTTCTAAACCTCGCATCAACCATCTAATCTTTAATTCTGCTCTCGCACCGCCATAATCCAAATCCCTACCGTGTATCTACGTAGACGATCAAACCGAGAGGAGACCAGTGTCGAAGAACTCAATGGAAACGTTGACAACATAGCTTCGCCAATGTCAGCCTCATCAATGAACCAAACGCGCCAACGAATCATCCTCATAAAGCCATCACCGTCATCCCCGCCAGAGAACCAATTCACTGTCCAGTATTCACTCACCTTCATTTGCAGACCGTCTCCATTCTCTCTTAGCCCGTCAACATCATCAGATCGCCATTCCCGAATTCACATACCATCTGAACGTTTCACACATCTCCAATTTAACAAAAGACGATTTCTACATGAAAATATAAAACTTTTTCTAATGTCAAATTTTTCATACGTTAATTTGCTAAGTTTTATGTTTGAATTTTTCTAACTGGAAAAGTGGACGTAAATTTTTGCATTATAATTAGACCCAAGAAATCTGTCAGTCCAAAATAACGAATGCGAATAGAATCATTTACGTATTATAAATATTACAAACAATAAAATCCAAGTTAAGCAAGCTCATATACAAAAAAAATAATGCTTGCCTTCTACGAAATCTGTTGTTTTGTATTGCACTCCTATTCCCCTATATATTCAATTACTTAGCGAATGGGCCAGATTCAAGAAATCAGCCCAATGTGGAAGAACTAAATAAATAAATTGAGTCTTATTGCAACAGCAATATGTTATAGAAAAATTAAAGTTCATCAGACGTAACATTTTTATTGCTTTTAAACTGATATAATAAACTAACACAACACTAAAATGAGAATCGTTTTACTCGCTAAAACAAAATAGTTGTTGAAGCAAATTTTCATGTTTAGCAACAGGAAAAAGTTATCGTAGGTTTCAAAAACATTTCCATAATTCTCACTATGCTATTTGAAAATTCATTCCAGAACTGTCTGCAAAATTCTGTTACTAAACAGTGCAGAATTTCGCACAAGTATAGAAGATTGTATTATAAATATTAATATTTTATTAAGCAATTTAAAATTGTTTCAATATAAATAAGGTAAAAATTTTCATTTTTCAAGAGTAAGAAAAGTGCGTGAAATAGTAAAAGTTTAATTGCTAGCTTTTTTGTGCGTTGTAACTTTAATTTCTAACATCTCTCCGGTAAACACTAGACCAAATCAGACATTAATCTTCATGCTACACAATCATAGTACACGAGTTTTATTTTTGTTTCATAATTTACATAAATTACATTTAAAATAATCTCACGTAATAACAAATACTTTAATATTTTAAACACTGGATATCCAACCACAATATTAGTGGACCATTTAAAACCAGCATTTTTAGTTCAACATATGAGACTCCTAGAAAACCGGGAAACTTAACACCAGAATGTCAATAAAAAGTTATAATCTCACTCCGGGCGAAGAGTACACTTTCCAGCAGGTTAATTATTGCCACGCGGAGAGGGCGGCAGTGTGGCCACCCGACATGTCTAGTGAAAGGAAGAAGATTTTTTATGACTGATTTTTAGTATTTCATGATTGATTATATTTGATTATTTGAAATAACAATTTCACTTTCAATAAATCGTTTATAAGCACTTCTGCGTCTATCATAAGGTAAAATGGTTTAAGTGCATACCTTATGTGCAGAATGTTAGTAATTATTCATCATCATTTACAAGAAAAGTAAATAAGAATTTACATCTTTCATTTGCCATTCATTTGGTTATGTTATGTTGGACGTTCATTTTAATTTCTGTTTATAAATCCGTAATCGAGCGAAGCAATTTGTAATAATAATCGGCTAATCAATTCTAAGAAGAGATTTTAGTATGTAACATGATTTTCTAACTCACTTCAAACAAATTAAATAAACAAATCGGTAATTAAATAAATCAAGAATTGATATTTTAATTAAAACAATTTAAACGACGAAAAGGTTTGCGATGCTTTATCTGTAGATTTTTTTTTGGCATTGAGAGATGCGTATAGAGAGATGTCGACCACCGTCATTAGCTACGCACGGTAGCACCATCTTGCCCACAGAGGGAGGAAAGAGAGATAGAGCCACGCAGCGTTCGCATCAAGTTGCACACAGAAAGAGAGATAGAGCCATGACGCAAGCCACACAACGCCTGTATTCTACTGTATATAGAGAGAGGTAGAAGAGAAAGTGAGAGGGAAAACATATAGCGTTCGCATTTGGATGATCTTTTTTTGCTGCTGTTTTGCTTTGGTCAGATGTTTTTCACGTTTTTTGTGTGTATGTTATATATGTTTCGTTCTCTTTTATGGCGCCTTGATCTTCACGGGCATTTTTTTTGCATGGACTCGCATCTAGTATTTTATTATCCTTATCTAGCCAGACATCTTAATGGTCTCGTGGTGCCAACGTGCAATTCTATAATGGATTGAAGAACTTTGGTTCGTTTTTCTCATCTGGAGATATTTTATTGGCTTCCTGGCGCCCTTGACGATTTTTAATGACTTAACGCTTATTAGACGAGTTTTGTCTTACTTGAAAGAAGCGTTGCTGTCCATGTAAATATTGCCGCTACTATCCGATGGGCTATTCGCTGTGTTGGAACGGGGTTGTAGCTTACTGTTCATTTGCACGTTAAATCTGATTGGAGAACTCTCTATCATAGAATCCTAGAATCTTAAGGTTTCGGTAGGGATATTATGCGATATTGTTCTTTAAAATTCGTAACGCATGAAAGTACACATCTTATTCGAGGGAAGTTCTCCCTTCCTAGAGATTCTTACAGAAATTGTGTCCAGCCCCGCTTAATTACCGCCGGCAACGTCCAGAGCTACCGCTTTCAAAACTGGACACCCAAAATCTCTGAGTTCCTATAAAAAACTACCCAGACCCAGATCAGTTTCAAACATTCGCATTTTGGGTGTTGTTTCTGTTAGGTCATGACTGAGCAACTTTCGCACAGTTGTATCAGTAATAATACCCTAATAAGCAACCAACAAATTCTCGTAGAGTGAGTTATATTTCACACTCCTCAATTTGTTTGGCAGCTCAGTAAGCCTCCAGCAACATCACTTATTTATGCTTCAAATTTAAAAGATTAAATTAATTTACCCCATCAACAGTAAACTTCTCACAACAAGATTATCAGGTAAACAAGACTTAAACTCCTGAATATTTCGCCAGTAATCTTTCGACCCCTCAAACCCAAATTCTTTAACCTCTATTCACTCATCCATCTACACATTTCATAGCTTGCTTAGATGCACGTAGCACGACATCAATAAGAAAGCAAGGAAGAGGACAGCAGAAGAACAGAGAAGCCTTACGTAGGGCGTACTTGTACCGTAGAGGAAGCCCTGACAGCACAAGCGAGAGGCCAATCAAGAGGCCACGATACTTGGTACGAGAACACCAACCTACTTGTACGACGCTAAACCGTCCGTATCAGAGCCATCACAGAATCCTCTGTCGAACCAAACCGAAGATCCGTGGAATCCACCGAGTTTGCCACAACTTCCGACAGCACCAGGAGATGTCTCGTTATCACTGACACCGGGTGTGACTGGTTATATCCAGTGACGCCAGAAAAACATCGCCGCCATCTATTCC
The DNA here is from genome assembly GCA_009867245.2 of Adranes taylori. Classification (NCBI taxonomy): domain Eukaryota; kingdom Metazoa; phylum Arthropoda; class Insecta; order Coleoptera; family Staphylinidae; genus Adranes; species Adranes taylori. Next base: position 17,146 of record WYDF02258188.1, read on the forward strand.
GAGGCATTTTCGGCGACAGTGACTAACATCGACGCGTTCCTCATTTTTCCTTAGACGTCGTAATATTGCCAGCTCCTAATCTATGCACAAACCGAACAATTTCTCTCAGTTTCAATCACTCATAAGGATATATCAAGCTTTTTAATACATTAAATCGCTAAATTTTATATTTTAATTATTTTAACTGGAAAGACGTCCTAAATATTTTGAATTATAATTAGAATCAAACAAAAAGATATCAGTCAAAAATAACGAACGCGATTAGACTCACTAATGAGTTATCCTTATCCTTATAATATATTAAAAGCGTACAGCCCGTTAGCTACATGTAAATGCGGAAGGGTGGCATTTTGAAATTTCTTAAGAAAATTGCGCTTTAATGGGGAAGAATAAAAATATGGTGTTTAGTTTGTCTAGATTTTTTATTTGAAAAATTATTTCGAAAACCCAACAGAGATGTAGGTATAGGGGAATGAAAAAAAATGCATTTTTACGAAAATTTAAATCATATTGTAGAAATGTTGAAAAAATAATAAAATAATCCAATTTTTTAAACATTTCATAGCTTCTCGGAAAAAAATCAAATATAAAAAACTTACCGTGTTTAACATGGCGTCAGCCTCAGTGTATGTTTGACACCCATGATAATGCTACAGATTGGAAATTTATGTTATAAGCCTATAAACCGATACGTTTAATAGGCTATATTAGAATATTTCGAAATAATTTAGAAGGCCCGAGATTGGGCCCACAAAATGACCCGTGTGAAAAATGAATCATTTTCGAGGGCATTTTTGTTTATTTTTTTCGACTATATGAAAAGTTGTGGAATGGACGAGTGGCAGAATCTTGCAAAGCGCATTTTACGCCGTTCCCAAAAAGTGATCAACAAAATCTGTACGGATTTAAGTTTAATGAGTTTTGAATTTTTTACAACTTTGAAAAAGTTTAATTTCACACAAAAAAAATAATTTTCGTATGATTTTCATGGCAATTTTTAGACATTTTATTAATAAATTTTGAACGAGTAAAGATATCACAGTGAAATTTAGGTATGTTGTGGAGAAGTCATTACACCTTCGTTTGTTCCTTCGTTGCTCGACTAGTTTGTTCCAAAGAAGAAAGTGGCTAAAAATGTTGATCCGCCGGGTTTGTGCATCATACATTAATATTGTAATTAGCGTGGAAAGTATGCAAGATGTATAGATTTTGGAAATGGTTAACAGTGCTGAAGACACCGAAGAAGATGATGATACGCACGAGATAACTCCAAAAGTATCACATTCCGTTGGGCTGAAATTGATTGGCAACAAGAAGAGTGTACACCCTATGACATAGTCTATTTTTAGCATTGGTAACATTGGCCGAGAGGACCGAGGTTAACTCAAAACAATTAGAGACTTTATTAATATGTAATAATTTCAGAAGTTTACGAGAAATAATTTCATGTTTTAATTGCGTACAGGTCTGTAATTAAGTTTATTTTATGTTTTTTCATACAATAAACTAATTTTGTACACTTTCGGGAGCTTTTATTCCGAATTATCCGAGTTTTTCCGTATCCCTATCCCTATCATCGTATAATCGCGAGTTTACTCTACATAAAATTCGTATGTTCTTATGCGCTTGTAACTACATAATTAATTGTAGAATTTCATACATATATTTTTTATATAATCCACGTATATTTAGCTTCAATACAAACTTTAAGCACGCGTTCCTTTAAATCCGTTCAGTGCATGGTTTTTTCGTTTCTGCGGAAATTGCGTACGTGCTTTAATAGACCTCGTCTGCTAATTTTATACGATTAATTCCGGTTTATTAACATCTTGATAAGTTTGCGAGTTTATGTAGTTTTTAGAACTAATTTCACAACCAAGTCTCGTTTTATTGTTTTAATTAATAAGGGAAAGTTCATATTTTAATAAATTAAAACTGGATACATTATTTTTTATATTTAACAACTTCTTCATAAAAAGATCTAAAATTATAAAAAGTATCTTACTTATTCTATAGTGGACATTAAAAAACCATCTACAGTTAACTAAAGATGTACCAAAAGAAACAAGAAATAAAGTTTGACTATTTTGTTCACTTTTGTTCAACGTGTATTCAAAGCGCATTACAAAACTAGCCTTAGATAGCATTGATGAAGATCCAATAGTTAATGGCAAATGTTTAAAGAATATCCCATATGTGGACCATACAACCAGTTGTATAGATAGCTTAGAATAATTCCATACTTTAGTAAGCCACGTTGAAGTATGAGTAAAATATCAGGTGTCAGCTTCAATATTGTCACGACGATATTGTATTTTTTCAAGTTGGGTGGATTAATTCACTAATAATACTTTAAACATATTGGGGGAATAGATATCGTTGTGATGTCACAACCAGAAATTAATTATAATAGTTGTTTAATTAAGCAAGCAATCATCGAAAATTGCGAATCATATATGA
>WYDF02258199.1:0-19602 GCA_009867245.2 Adranes taylori
CAAATTTTCAAATGGCTTAAATATCAGGGCGTGGTGTAGTTGTTAGGTCGAAAACTTTGAATGACTACTAAAAGGGAGTACCGATAGTTACCCTAATACTTGAAATACATATTTGCTTCAGCCTGACGTTTTTAAACTATTTGTGATTACATATCTCATCAACAGGTATCTGAAATTGGACTAACTCATCTAATTGTCATCTATATTATTGTTAACTCTGGAATAATTTTACTTTGTGATTTAGCACATATAGTACAAGAGTTAAATTGTGATTATAATTTCAACCCTTTCAGACCATCTTTATGCGTCAACCACGGTGCGTTAATTATTTTTTTATTAAAAAAGTTTATCAATCGGGAAAATTAATTTATTTCATCAATACTGTTAGTTCTAACTTTTAGCTTGGTAAACATTGATATTTAAAAAGTTTACCAATCGTTTAGCAAGTTTATCAAAAGAAATAGTTTATCAATCTTTTTTATTAAGAAAGTTTATCAATCGGTAGTTTACGAGTTTCGGGGGTTGGGAATAATATGACATGAAATTACTAGGCTATCATATTAAGAAGGATAGACTAACAAAGGATAAACTACCAACGGGCCAGACTACTAAGGGATAAAGATAAAAAATGAACAACAATCGTCAGTACGAACCATAAAACAATCAAATGAACAATAAATCCGCAATTCAGATTGAAGCGGACATGTGACAGAATGACATTACGCTGAATAAACATTATTGCCAGTAAATATACAAATTTCACACACTCCATGACTCCCCGCCTTTCCAAAATAGAAAGAAGAAATCAAAATTATTTCATCCAGATTTTTCATCGAAAACACCGGTTTATTGAAATTATGTCCGCTGGACTTATTGTATTCTTGTCTCATTGGCTTAATGCTCACGATTTACGTTTCGTATATTTTATGTGATATTTCGATGGTATTTACGATCGTCAATTAATTCGTTCTATGGATTTAAACTTTTGGTTATCAATCTTCAATAAAACGACCATAATTTTATTTTCTTGTTTAAACTACACGAATTACATTTTAGATATTCAATGTGCGTTTACTTGCTACGATATATCGTGCGATAATACTTTTGTAAGTCATCGTTAATCACGCCACAGTATCTATCTGGAGTTCCTTCGATTCAGTGAGGTATGTAGAGGGAGAGATTACCAGGCTGAAATTTACCTTAAAATTTGATTTTAGCTACAAAAGTTTACAATAGTGTTTTCACTATAAATTATATATGAGTACAAATTAATTAATAACTTATACATCCACAAAATCAAATACTAAAGACGTTACTACTGTGACAATATTAATAACGTATGATCGACATATTTTGTGTATCTAGCTTAAAATTAATTGTTTCTATATTTTTTATATACGCAAGGTAAAGCTGGAAAAGTCAGGTTCATATTTAAAACAATGAAGTTGATGTTGGTTTAAATAAAAATCACTCTGTATATCAACAAAAAAAATGATTTTTTATGTTTTAAATTGATATATTTTATGTAAACATTGTGAATGTGAAAACTTAAATATTACTAAATTAAAGTTAAAATATGTGTAATTAAATTTATTTCCTAAAGCGTATAATATTTTTTGACACCCCTATATAATAAAAATGTATAATGTGTAGTAGTTATGAATAGACTTCATAGATGTCACTAAATCAAATTTCCTTTAAATGTCAAACAAACATTAAACAGCTATTTATTAAATATTACTCCGTCGACATCGTAGCGATGTGGATAGGATGCATTTATAGGGGTAGATGTAAAATTTCGGTCCAGTATGTGCGGGTTGGCACACATTATAAAGATCTCTTTACGAGTTAATCAATAAAGGTTGGTAAAGATGAAAGAATCTGATACCCTACCTATCAGCGTCGATGGCAGAGGCTCGACGTTAAAACACATAGTCGGTGACAAGCCTACACGGCAGAAATAGGCCGACTCTAAATAAGTATATTACAACAAATGTTATATGTCAGGTTAAAATTATATTAGCAGAAATTAATTAATAAATTATTGAATATATATTTAACAAAAATCGCATTTCATAAATATATATCAAATAATTTTTTATTATATAAAATTGTGTGAAATAATATCCTTAAATAGTATTTTGAAAGTTGTTTTTCTTGAATGATAATTTATTTGTTTAAAACATGTCTCTGACAATTCAACAGATAATTAGCGATGCTAAAAGGCTAGCAGGCCGTTTAAAAGAACGTGATTCGATAGCTGATATGTTACTAAACGAAACTCATGGTGTAAATAAAACTATTAGCGCTATGAAACAAGTAAGTCATAAAGCTCATTAGATAATAAGTTTAATGTTAATTTCGATGCATTTTTAGTTTCAAGAAGAAGTTGAAATGCTTAATGAAGTAGCACATCAAAAACCCCATTCGCAACTAATCGCTAATATCCAACGAGAGAATCGACATTTAAGAGAACTCCAACAGGAAAATCGCGATTTAAGAACAGCTCTAGAAGAGCATCAAACTGCTTTGGAACATATCATGTCGAAATATAGGCAGCATACTTCGGATCAAATTTATAAATCAAGACTTGATTTTAATGATTTTAAATTTATGCAAGAAAAAAGGTAATAAGATTTTTATTTATTTAAATTCATAAATACATTGATACTTAATTGAAGTTTATGAAACAAACATACATAGAACATGAACAAACGTTAATCAAAAAACACAGGAGCTTGAAATGTGCTTTTCAATCTAAATATCGTTAAAATAAATTTCGTGAATCCTATACCTTTCATATATTCAATGTACTGAATAACACTTAAGTAGATAGTAACTACTTTAACTTGACCAAATTATTTCGGAAACATTACTGTTTCCTATTGCAAAAAAAGGATAGATTTATGTTTTTCATTACAATACCTTTTATTATGTATTTATGTTTAAGATGTCATGATATAATTGCTAAGCAAGCTGAGAAAATCAAGGAAATGGCTGCAGTTATGCAAAAAGCTGCCGAATTAGATGATACTGATAGTTGTACAAATACTGAACTAATATCGAAACTTAGAACGGAAAATAAGGTATATTTATAGAATTAAAATTTTCATACGTTTAGACGCTATTTATGAACTAATCATTTATAAGTGTTGTTTACAAATTTTATTAGGGCTTACGCGAAATAATGGAGATATCTACTAAATATGGAACAACGGATAGAATTAATATAAGCACTGAAGATAAAAATGTACAAACAGATAATACAAATTCATGAATCTCGTTTTCATAAAAAGAAAAGCACATATTCTAATAAAAGAATAATTATATTAATAAACACGTTCACACAGACCGCTAATATCGTTTTCAAAAATGTTGTATTGTCTCTATTTTAATTAGAATATTCAATTTCTGTAACATATTATATAAAAACGCATAAAAATGTTCGGTATGATACATTTTCCACAATATTTTTATTTCCAGTGAAATTTTATTTTTCTAACATCTCTATTTATAAAAGGCGAGATAGTACTCAACCTTCTCGTACGGCCTTCTGTATTGTAATTTTTTCAGGTGTTACGCCGTTCACTCTTACTTATGCAGTTTGGTACCACTAGAGGTCAGTAATAATGCGTAGGTCGCCAGGGTCTATATCTGCGGTTCTTAGAATTTCTTTCATCTCCTGATGCGACACGCAGTCAAACTCTTTTCGATAGTCAACGAAGCAGACGTGTATACTACATTAAGTGAAACGAGTGCTTCGCGAGTTTCCAAGCGTTTTCTAAAGCCGAACTGAGTTGGATCGATTTTTGTTCGCACTTCTTATACATTCGAGTTTGTATGATCCGCAGAAAGGTTTTCAGAACGTGAGACATTAGGCTTCTCATCAGAATTATAATATAGTTATCAGAATTTGTGGCTTTGATTTTATTCGCCAGAGTAACAAAGATTGAGATGAACCAGTCTGAAAATAGTTTGCCGACTCTATAAATGGTAATAAAGAGTGCTGTTAAGGGCTAAAGACCCGTGCCCTCCATCTATGCTATTAATTTAAGGCTCTTCGCATGGATCCTGTCTGGACGGCCGGCTTTGTCTTTCTGATAGCTCACACAACTTCCTCCGTTGAGATATAGGAACTTGCTTTATTGAGATCTGATGGTTATGGGCTCTGATCTGGACGCTCGTCACTAAAAAGCTCTTGTACATATTCTGCCCATCTATTCAACTTGTCCTTGACGCCGACTAATATCTCATTATTGGATCCTCTCAATATACTGCTTTGGGTTCTATTCTAACTTCTCTTGGAGTCATGCTTCTCTTGGAGAATTTTGAAGGTGACCATATCCGGCCTTCTCAACTTGGCAAATCTAGATTGATCCCATCCACTTGCCTTTTATAAAACATACATTTATTCTGTTTAGTATACATTTTGAGAGTTTCTAACTATGATATAATTACTGAAAATCCAAATGCTAACTACTAAATCGTAAGTATTGTTTCATAAGTAGCATATTTTCCAGAGAAGGCAATCGGAAAAATATGTTGAAATAATTATCATTTAATTTGTTTAGTATACCTAATAATGTGTTTCAGTAAACAGTGTTGAAGATGCGAGTCCCAAACTAATTTATAATTTTCAAATGGTACGACTCTGTTAGAGACTAAACTAGAAAGTTACTGTTATTTGCATGATGATTTAAACTTCTATCACCTGCAAGATCACACACTACAGTAATATGGAATGAATATGCTAGAACAAAGAATAACTGTTCAGTTCTTTGTATTTGCTGGGATCTGTCGTTTTGTACTGTCTTCACTCAGTCATTAGCTGTAGTATCTCGTTAGTCATTCATGGTTTTTTTTCGCCTGTATATCCGATGTCGGTGATTGGGTGTCAGTGAATGTCTCCTTCAAGACCGCCCAATGGTCAGTTTCCGTGAAGAGCGTCGCACTTTCCATCCTCTCGTCCAGTCGTTGGCTTACATTAATCCTCATTTAATGAATATTGAGACTTTACGTCGATGCGTTTTAACGACCAATTGAATCTATTTTTTATTAAATATTCATATCGAGGGCGTACAAGGAAAATCCATTAAGTCCATTTTGATGTTGCAATTGCAAATAATAATTGATTAAAAATAATCAGGAAAATATGTCTACAGACATATTATAGTAAGTAGGAAGGTTGTCCGAATGAAACCTAAAACCTAAAATAATAATCACAAGTCGTAAAGATATTTTAAGCCTCATTGAATTCGGCTTTTGGAATATACTACGTTTAAAGGGTTAGTTGCTTCTCCTTGTGCGCCTACGATATGCTTTTCTAAAACATGAAAGTAAAGTTGTAGGATTATACGATTCACTTAAGCTATGATGTTTATTAGGTCTCAAAAAACAATATTGTCACGTTGAAATTTGTGATATGGAATTGAATTAGCTTTAACCAAGTAAATAATGTCTATTTCCAGGTGAAATACACTAAATTAACCGGGAGATGGTAGAGTCTTAATCACAAATTTATATAGGACGTAGTTAAAATTAATAAACAATCAATGAGGTTTAAATGAATTCGTACACTAATAAAATAAATTTTTATACGTTCCATAAACTAATGTTTATGGAACCTTGCTTGATGAAAACCAATATTCAATCTTAATAAAGCAAGTACGGACCATGAATTAATAAAACACGATTGATTTTAAAATACTCTATTAACTCTATTAAACAGCAACACCAAATAATTTATTTTACATGAAACAACAAATATAGTGCATTTACTAACTTTGTCAAATAATAAAACAAGTGCTGCTTAACATTTATTTAATTTACATAAATGTTAATACGAATACAACACAATTTCCCTCCCAATCGAACATAAACAAAATAACGACCAAGCTACATTTAATTAATAATTTGAGAATAATTGATAACGAATCGGTTGACTGTCAATGTAACAAAATATAATACGGTTCTGATTTATTAAATTTGCATAAATGTTTATTCGTCACAGGTACATTTATTTTACACTCAATTCGTAGGTAATCATTCAATAAAATTATTTACTCAGAATAAACTGAAGAGAACTGTAAGTGTTTCAGTTTAATCAAATTTTATAGTAAAATAAATGCCTACTCACATCTGAACGTCTGTCATTATTTCCACAATAACCAACGAAAATAAAGTAAAAAATTACGCGTACTACTAAGGACTGCGAACTGCGATCAAAATGCGTACTACTGCGAACTGATCAAAATCTGAGTATCTCTTGCACTGAGTTTTCGCTTTTATATTTTGAAGTCGATCGTCACGCGAAACTGAAACACCTAAAGTTCTTTTGATTTATTGCATCTCACTTCTGCTTATTAGAAAGCCTATTACTTAAATTATTTTTTCATTATCTCTCTTTAACATGAATGCAAAACTTATTCGCGTAAATAGACTATCTTCTTCTCGCGTCTGTTTCTAGTTTCTTTCGCGGCAGCTAATATTTCCGCTCGCCTACGAAGTAACACCTTGAACGGTGAAATCATGCGTGAGTATTTTTTCTGATAGAATGAATTTATATTTTATTCGGAAATTATTTAACTTTTTATTATGAAATTATAAAGTTTTAGATTACATTATTTTACTGAATGATTACTACGTGTAACATTTTTGTCTTTACAATATTTCCATTGAACTGGGATCTAATCCGAATTATAAATCTTATTCTATGTATTTAAAAAAAAATATTGGAAACAGTACCAAAACAAACTTCCTGGCATTCATGTACAAAAGAAGAGTAAGATTATTTAGGAACAGTTCGTTCTTTACAATTTTCACTATTTGCTTTTTATTGGAGAATAATGATTTCTAAAGCTTCTTACAGAGGTCTCCAAGATCAGTCATTTCAGCCTCTATTTATTAAAGATGGTTAGAATGTTCAACAAAACTTTTTTAAACTTCTAAATAATTTTAAAATAAAATTTTTCCATGAATTTATTTACTTTATAATTTTTTCTCAAGGTCTATTTCATTTCGTAGCTAGATTGTATCAAGTTTATTTTCTTGGGTATTTTAAAATGTACGTACCTATAAAACAGTTTGTCAAAGAAATGCAACTAACATTTTTTTTTCGACTGATATTGGTTTTAAATTTAAAAGGAGAAAATTAAGTTTGGGTTATTTTTTATTTATTAATGTTTAATATTTGGATGTCATGTTTGTTTTACTTGAATTAGCACAACACATAATTGATTTCTGTTTATTGTACAATGCTATTAAAAAGTGTTTCAATTTTCTTCAAACATGTTCTGATACTTTTTTCTCGTAACTCTAAAAAAAGTATCTACCTAAAAATTTCGTTTTTATAAAACGCATATGAACCAGTCTATCAAAATAATACAATTGTAGCAAAACTTTTAAACAGCATTGTATCTATTTTTCTGTAAAGTCAAAAAACGATAAACACCAATAAATATTTTTAATTATATAATTTATTTATAATAAATGTTAAAAACATATAGGAAAATAACTTAGGATATTTATTAATAATTTTTCTATTATTACATTCTTGATGTCACATATTGCGCTGGAAATTTGAAGGAATGTGACCCATAAGAAAATATATTTGGCAACATACCAGCATTGGGTATTATATTCCATGATAATGTTAGGGTAATATTTTTATTGCCTCTGAAAAAAATAATTAAATTAGATCTTTTTGTGTACAGCATTATAATTTATACTTATTTTGTATTAATAAATAATTGTTTTTACGCAACCTGTTTTTATAAAGTAATGTTTTAGTAGCGAAAATACCGACTAAAGCATTTATTGTCGAACATACCGACAAAGTTTCTTTTACCGACTTAGAGGTGGTACATTCTCGTGTAATCTATTGCTTCTCTATCATACATTGCGAAGAGCAAACTTTATTCACTAAGAAGTGTAGTCTCGATCTCGCCACATTAACATTATAAAAAAATCTGCATTCATATCAATAAATCTCCTTTTTAGTTTTGACTCAAACATACTAAATGAGGCTTAAAAACTATTAAGAAAAGATTAAACATGATATTAAATAGTAGGAGACAGACCCCAGCGAGCTGAGAGTTTAATGCACATGATGATTTCCCATTCTTCATAAAAAAAGACATTTAAACATCTAAACAGAACTTACTTAAGTCCATTTCCATCATCCCAGAAGTAATACTTCGTGTGCGCGTTCTTAAAGTCTAAAACCGAATTCTCGCCTCTTAATATGATTTTATCCCATAGTACAACTTGATTGAAATTATTACTCTCCGTTTCATATTCAGCAGTCAAGTACAGAAATAATTCCTTCACATTCCAATTAAATAGACTAGATAAATCAGTGTGGAGATCAAATGTCATAATACCCAAATCATTTTTCTGCCTTGAAGCACTATAATCAGCGACGTTTTTACTAAAACATAATACGTGTCACTAAAAATAACAATTAGTGTATCTGAAGAAAATTTGTAAATTATGAATGAAGTTAGTATCAAGTAACTATGTTCTGATGTTGTATATTCCATGTGTTATAAGAAAATAATAAAATCTATTGTAAAACTTACACAACAAAAGTTACAGCTTTGATATCGGCTGGAGTCCTGTAATTCAGAAATACGGTCGATACAAAGCAAACGAATGTTAAACAGGCTAGAACACTTAAAGCATATGCTAAAATAGCATTTCCTCTTTGCAAAACCGAATGCATTTTCTTTCAGAATTAATTCTTTTTCTTGTGAGAAAAATTTATTGCTACACGTCAGGAAAGAAGGCTGTCAAAAAAATGAGAGAATTCTATTTGAACTAGAACACTGTTGAACTATTTTGAAGTTTACGTTTTATCCTCAATTGGATAGAAGGTATGTTCATAAACTCTGCATTATAGTTTTAGTATAGGGCGCCGTTCTAAATTCAATAACAAAATCTAAAATTAAATTTTCGCGGAAGTGATACATTTTGAGCTAGATGAAAAATTACTATAATAAAAAAAGAGGTGCTGTGCACTTTAGGTGGTCGGTAACTACAACTGAGTACCATTTCATGATGTCATGTTAATGAGAGCATGCACATGGTGTCATTTCAATGACAACATGAAATGGTACTCGGAAATAAATTAATTTTACAGTTATAGAAATTTATTAAAAACAGCATGAAAAACAATATTAATTCGTTTGAGGGTGATAAAACAAATCTTTATACATCATAGTAACCGTGTAATGCAGTTTTAGTCACTGAAATAGCGTCTATAGTGTTTAATAAGTGATTTCTTTTAGGCATGTTAGGGCACTTTGAAGGACTATAACTCCTGAACATAAAAAAGCCACCAAGATATGATATGCCCCAAATATGATATGATTTTTCATTTTCGTCGTGTGTCCATAAGCCAAAAACAATCACAAATTTTCTATTAAAATACAATATAGCAAACTAATCTATATTAAAATCCGAAAATTAGGATATGTGAGGTTTTATCTGTGAGTTATTATATTAAAATTCAATTCTTAAAGTTGCCTTATGTAATATTTACATTGCATTTTTAACATCGAACTATTATTGCTACGGACGGCCTAGCAAACACATAACCAGTGTTGCCACTAATCTAACCAGGAATAAACGACTATTAACCCTAACTTGACTGTAACCTAACTCCAACGTAACACTAACAATTTGAACATAGAAATTAGAAAATCCAATGTTTGATAAGCCAATGCTGGATTGTTGTTGCTGCCAAAGTAGATGACTTCGATGACATATTGGACATCGCGGATATATGAACTAAAACAGTATGTTATAGATTGAATATGCATAATATGCAATTCTTAATAACTAAATTTTAATATTAAAACTCTATGGATTGAAATATCCCATATCTCAAATTATTTGAATTCTAATGTAAATTGTTTTGATATATTGCATTTTAATAAAAACGATGTATTTACTAACCACCTAAAGTACACAGTTGCCAGAAAGGACATTGGTAGCATTACGCCAAATAATTTATAGGTTATGTTATTCATTGGAATTTATTTCTGAATGATCACTGCTACTAGCAGCCATTGCATAAATCAAATTGATTAAAAAAAAAAATGTAAACCAAGGTACACGTTAAAATAAAAAAATAGATTCTTTGAAGTTAATGTACAAAACACGTATGTTAAGAAAAATTGAAACTTGCAAGCGCGTTTGGCAGAATTTATAATGTCTAGCGCTAAATTCTAGATGCTATATAGAAAAGGTACCTAAGAAATTTGCGCGAAATAAACAAACGCGTTGCTACATTTTTGTTACAAGTGCTAGATCTAGTGATAAATTTAGAAACACGCCCATAGTTTTATCAAATACGTTCGTTTTTGCTAGTGCACAAATTGAGTGTCAAAACCTATAGTAAAAAAATAATTTTCTACTTAAATACTTTTATTGCTTTTATGAAATTAAAAGTATTAAAAAATATTTTAACAAAAAAATAGTAAAAGTTTTTTATTTAATAATTTATGATTAATTAATCTGATAATTAATTTGAGGAGTAAAATTATATTAAGAGTCGTAATAGGTAGTGCGGCAAAAATTACGCATCTTGGCACTGAGTATTGGTGATAAATCAAACGGATGAGAATACTCGTAAACGATTATTTGGGCTGATTTGATTTGATTTTAATGCATCATTGCAAAAAATAATTATTATTGTATTAATTATATACTGTTTTAATGAATTTAGGTCTTTTTAATCGTGTCAACTTAAAAGTAAGTGAATTCAAGAACAAGATATATTTTAGTAGAATACTTTATACATTCTAGGAAAGTTTTGAGGGTAAAGGAATGTATTCTGAATGGACTTCATTAAGTCCTCAGGTACAAAATTTCGGTGCAGTGGGCCATAGCGTCCTCGAAAAGTTTGGCATACATGCTAGCAAAGATGTTACATTGAATATCGTCAAACAATTAGCTAGTAATTTAGGGATAACTCAGCCAGCACTACCAAGCAGTCTTACCACTGATGCAGAAGTATTATGGTGTATGGAAGTAATTTGTTATGGACTATCATTGCCCTTAAATGAACATGAAGCGATAAAAGATTGTGTTAATGTCTATTGTGAATGGTTATCATCTTTATTACCTACGCCAAAAGTGTGTGTCCCGAAACCTGTTTGTGATGATCCTAACCTCTATGCAAAGAAGATTATTTCGCATTTTCATTATCTGTTTATACCTAGAAAGGGCGATGGTGAGTTTTTTTAATTTGCTTATTACACGAAAGTCTGTTATTCTATTTATGAATTACAGGCGGATTTAGGTTGTTTACAGTAATTTACTGTAAAAATGTCTTACTGTAATATATTAATTATATCTTAGGCTATGCATGATGTATTTTTTACTTCTTTTCATTTATGCATAATTTACATACGGATATTTTAATTGTAATATTTGTTGTATTAGGTTTCAGGTGTTTATTTTTATAAATACATAAATTGTTATACAATAATAGTAGATTTTTTTTCTTGCAAGACTGGCCATTTTTATATCAGGATAATTTAGGTAAATAAATTATTTTAATAATTTTGTTGTATGATCTCCCTTATTTGTAGACTGAATATCTTTTGATCTGCCAGACAGATTTTAGGCAAATTTGATTTTCAGTCATTTCAAATTATATTTTGAAAGGTGTTAAAGAATATGTGATGGATGAGTTTCAATTGATGGCTGAAATTATTATAAAGTTAGATCAGCTAATTAGTGTCCAAAAATTGATTTATTTTGAAAATGGTTGATATCTATCTCCTCTGAGGTAAACATCAAGCTTAGTTAGGGGACGATAGTTTCAATAAAAATGGAGGTTAACATCATCTAAAAACTGAGATATAATCGATGTTTTTCAGGGTGTTTTTACTAAAATTCAGGTGTGAGCGAGATGACAAAAGAACTATGATAGCAAAAATGATAAAAACACTTATTTTATTGCCACATGAAATAAATTCAAAATAGAATATCCATACTTTCTTGTACAACTTCGTTTATTTTTATAATAGGTCTTGATACTATTAATCGTCAAGCAGTATTGTGTCATCGTGTGTTAAGGACATTGCAACAAGTAGCAGAATCAAAATTATTGGACCGTTCCACTTGGGAAGCTTTATTGTTATTTCTACTTGCTATTAATGAAACATTATTATCGCCACCAACCGTTAAGGTATAGATATTACGTTGCTTTATTGAATTTGACAATATTATATAAAATGTAAGTATGAATGGTCTATGTTCAATTTGAATGAAGTTACAAAACTTCAATAAGACAAAGATGTAGAAATAATTATAAATCATAAATTCATAACATACAGACTATAACAACAAAGTCGTTGTCGTTGTTGCCATCTGTCTGGTCGTTGACTCTCTCTTCCATTTAATCATTAACATCACAAAATCCAACCCCTCGTAGTCCCAATATGGTCACCTATTTACATCCCAATAACAGTAAACCCAGAAAGCTCCTCATGTTTTAAAAGTCTGTATATCCGAAGATGGCCCGAAGGGTTGAAATTATATAGTCACAATTTAACAGTTGTACTATACGTGACAAATCAATAAGTAAAATACATTTCCAATTGAATCTGATTTTGTTCTTAATAGTGCTAGTTGCAGATTTATGTGGTAGTTAAAATTTAAGCATTTTTTTCTAGAATTTTTAATATTTTATAGGATGATGTCGCTGACCAACTTTGCGAGCGTATTTTGAGCGTTTTATTTGAAATATGGCTATTGGCATGTGCTCATTGTTTTCCCACGCCTCCATTATGGAAAACTTTACGCGAATGTTGCATGAATTGGAGGCATCGTGTTGCTCTTGTCGAACAATGGAATCGTATCAATTTAGCATTGACGGCAAAATCTTTGGGTTTCATGTATGGACCAAATTTTCCGGAATTTAAAATGGGTTAGTTTATGATCACTCATTTAATATATATTATAAAGCATTCTCGCTCTTTGAAATTTTTTTAGTAGCTAATTTAGATTATATATTTTTATATTTAATTAAAAAACATTTCTATAGGTGAGGAAGATTTAATTCCGCACACTATGACGAGTGATTGCATAGCACAAAGTTGGTATCGCTTTCTAAACACGATTGGTAATCCAGTGAGTCTTACTCGGCCTGAAATTGTCAGTCAAACGCCTAAATTTCTACAACATGCAATGCTTGAGGCCCAAAACAGTACCAATAATAATATTAATAGTAATATTTCCGGACAACAACAAGCGCAGCAATCAGGTGTTGAAACTGTTGGACTTAGTAACGATCCGTGTTTTCATCCATCGCTACAAATGTTGCCTTTAATATTTTTAAAAGCGATGAAAGGTATAGCTGGACAAGTTGATGCATTTTTAGGTACGTAATATATTTAATAGCAAATTTCTTAATTAATTTTGATAAATCAGGAAATTTCTTTCAGCACTTTTCTTATAATTTTTCATTTCTTAAAACACACCAATTTAGATTTGTACTATGCACATACTTTTTCTATCTCTATCGTATAGGTATATCAGGTAAGAGATCATCTGCTTGGGATGCACTGGTGAAGGGTGATTCTTCTTCGAATCACGTTCAATCCAAATCGGATTCACATAATTCAACTAGTAGTGGTGGTGGTGGTGGTACAACGATCGTTATAACTTCAAGTGACAAAACACATCATCCTGACCACTACAACAATCCGAATGATAAGAGGAGTGGGGGTGGAGGTAGTGCAATTTCAGGATCCTCACCGACTCCGCCCACGCAGAGGCGTTTGGCTAAAAGCTTTAGTGTTGCACCCACATCTTATAATACGAATACTTCAAAGGGTTAGATTTTCTCATTTATTTTTGTTTTTAAATCTTAATTTCTGTTTAATTAAATATTTTGACCCTGGTATAAGCATCCATATCCTTTTATTTTTCTTGTACTTATCAATCAGAGCACGTCTTATCTGAAATATGATGTATTGTTACAAATAATCTTTATATGTCGATCAATATGGAACCAAAACAACAAATTTATATTTTATATCGTCTCCCGTAACAAGATCATTTATAGTTTTTTCGTTATATATGTATTTTGTATTTAAGATTAATTAGAAAATGAATGATATAAAAATTATAGCTAAACTAAAAGTTTTGTTTACTATTTTTGTAATGTTCTCCAGAATAAATTAATCAATGAATAAAGTTAATGAGTACAACTCAAAATAGTATATAATTTAATATAATGGATTCGAAATTAATATACAATTATTGTTTGCGTCTTTGAAAAAATAATTGTATATTAATTTCGAATCCGTTATATTAAATTATATACTATTCTGAGTTTTACTCATTAACTTTATTCATTGATTTATAGCCGGCTGGATTACATACAACATTAAATAGAAATTAATATATTCAGATCAAAACAAGATAAATGGAGCCACCTGCTTGAAAGGGGCACGAATAGTGAGCTGACAGCAGTGTCGTGTTCTACAATTCTTGTTTAAAATAGAAACATATCGTAAACGACATTTGCGAGCGTTTAACTCATTTAGAGATTGTTGCTTCTTTGAAATTATCACCCCGCTAGTTTAAATGGATAGAACACACGACCGGAAATTAGAGACTCGGGTTCGAATCCCCAGTGGGGTAATTTTTTCAAAGACGCAAATAATATAATAAATTAATATTAGTTACCAGTTTGTTTAACGTCGGGATATAGTATATTATTTTTCAATGACTCTAGTTTTTCTAGCGTTGGCTCATTGTTGAACTGAATACTAATTTCATGAGATGGCGATGCTGTTTGGAGTTAGGAGGCTATTGAATTTGCAGTTTACTTATTCGTTTATTAATTTGTGATTGAGTTTGCTTTTGTATATTTCTATGTTTTATATGATGTCTAGATTTTTGTGGCCTAATTTTTCTATTGTCATGCTTTCTTCCATTGATTTATTTTAGTAAATGTTGAGAAGGTGAGAGGAATTGTGTTAGGCCTAACTAGATAAATAAATTCTACTTCCAGTTAAAACCCATCCAATTCAACTGGAATCAGATATAAATAATTTGTTTAGGGCGTAGGCAGAACAAATAAATTATTATTTTGGGGTTTTAGAATTCACAGACACTTGTACAATTCGTAATTAAACAATAATTCTTAAAAACCATGCTTGAATAAAGCCAAAGATTTAACCTTACTAAAACAAGTACGGCTCGAATTAATAAATACACTAGAAGTAAAACTTGTCAAGATTTTAAAATTCTCTATTGTTCACTAAATAATTTATCTTTACATGCAAATACAATTATAAAGGGTTGCCGAATTTAGGCCCTTATAATAAAACATACTTGCTATTATTTATTTATATCTTATCAAAAACAATCAAGATCCATTCTATTAAATAGTGCATAGTCAGAAGCAAGAATGAACTACATTCTTGTAAGAACATCGCGATTTGGACATAATTTACTTTCGACGACTCAATAAGATTCATAGTTAGTTTTTCTTTATATTAAATGATAATTTATTATATTAATTATAATTATTTATTCAAAGTTATATCAAAAGAAACCTAAGGTGTTTGAATTTTTCTATTAAGATTCATAAATAAATAAATATTTACTCACATTTGTATATCTGCCATTTTAAACGTACAAGTAATAATACGCGAATTAAACAAAGATTTCTTTCGAACTGAACTTACTCAAATCTAACAAAATTATGCGTACCCTCTCAATTGGATTTGGACCACCACGCCACCTGTCATACTTCAATTCCGCCGAACTTCCTTGCAGCTCATTCCTACCTAATAAAAAAAAGCTATCACTAAATTTATTGTTCTCTCTTAACGCCTCAAAATATTCGCTTATAAATATTTTCTACTTTCTGTCCCCTCTAATTTCTAAGCAGCTATCTCCAAGATGATTTGATGACACCTGCAGTCTGAATCATTTTCGTCTGTCTATTTTTTGGTAGATATTTTATTCTGAGGTGAAATTTATTGTGTTAATAAGTTTCTATCATTTAGATATTATTCTCTTTGATTATTTAAAATATTTTAAGCCTATAGTAGAATCCTAAGAATTGAATATATCTAATTACTTTTAGCGACTACTCTAATCACTGTTGGCGATATTTCTGAAGTATTTTGTTTACTTCGTAATTTAATTTAAAATATGTTTATTTTGATATAATGTGGGAAATAAAATTAATCTAAGATCGTTTTATATGAATCTAGGTATACCTAAGACTTCATTAATAGGTCTTACTAGTAGTCGAGCCTCAGTAAGTGTTGCAAATACCGTACCGGTGACAATAACTGGAACATCATCATCCACGTCGAGTTTATCTTGTAAGTGTTTATATTTAATTTATGTACATAAAAGTAATTATCTTCCTGATCTTTATTTACTGCTTAATTTAAACATTTTTAGAATCTCCCTAAAAAAGTTTTATAAACTTTCTTGTAAACGACTGATATTAGAATGATTAACTATCTTTCCCCAAATAAAAGGGAAAGATAGTTTGGCTTAAAGTGTAGACTATACTGACCAGAGCGAAAAGTTTTCTTTCTGACAAAGAGATGTTGACCAAAGATAATTTTCGGATGACATATGTGTCGAATGGTTATTCTTTTTAACAATGCACTACGTGTAATACTTGTCCATTATCTTGATAATGGAAATACTACTGGCGGCGAGGATTATGCTACTATATCATTATTGACCAAACTTGAATAAAGTAGACGGGACTCGATTATCCGAGTCCCGGTCAGCCGAGTCTCTGGGTTAACCGAGCTAGTCATCGGAAGATAAAAAATAAACATGAAGTTCTTACTAGCGGAACAATTACGACGAGAAGCGATGTTTATTTGTTTTATAAGCAATGTCGATCCTTAGATATCTCTACTGGCTGTTGCAAGGTCAAACCATCACGGCCCTCCATCTCCTACATCGTACATATGTTCGGAAATATGTAATCAGGCTCGATGTTCGGAAATACTGAACAGTACTGTACTTCGTGTCACTCGTAACTCCTCGCATTGCCACTGTTACTTCAGTTGGCTTTGCGTTCGTGTTACACGTGGTTGTGGTATTGTATTGTCTTTTGTACGTTTATTGATTTCTGTCGATATGATCTGGGAACGAAATAGAGTTGTAGTTTCTCTTGAAATGAAATTTAATGCATTAAATTGGTTGGACAATGACGAGTCAACTAAAAAGGTGGCTACCAATTTGGGAGTTGGGTAAGTGACTGTTGGAGATTGGAGAAGTAACCGGAAAGAAATTGAAAATTTTCTAAACAAAAGTGTGAGTGGAAGCAGTGGTTTCAGTCGAAAGATTTTGAAGAAAGGGGACTACGAGCAAACATCTGTAGCTCTTCTGTGGTTTACACAGCTTCGAGGGATGGGCAGTCCTGTGAGTGGCCCAATGCTTCAAGCTAAGGCGCTTAAGTTCCACAGGAACTTTAAAGACAGCGAGGAAATATTCAGCGAGTTTAAAGACAACGAGGTGGAAGAAGAAATATGCCATAAGGCAGCTGACTCATCTGAAGTTTCGGAATTTCTAAAATAGAAAAAATCGTTTTCAAGGAAGGATTGACCTCAGATCAAATTTTCAACTCAAACGAAACTGGTCTTAACTTTCGAATCTAACTTCAAAAACTTTAGCAGCAAAATCCGAAAAAACTGCTCCTGGATTAAAAAAAAAAAGTAAAGAGAGAGTCACAATACTGTGGCAGTCTGCAGTGTTTCTGGTTCTTTGAAACAAAAGCCTTTGTTTATTGGAAAGTCTAAAAATGCAAGTCTTTAAAAATATTAGAGTCAACTGTCTGCTAACAATGTACTGCAACCAAAGAAGTGCATGGATGGATAGCACGATTTTTATTGACTGTTTTTTTTTAAAGAATTTGTTCCTGTCACTGAAGAATTTTTGAAAAAAAACTCCCCAGGAAAGCTTATTTTTGGACAGTGCACCGTCTCACCCAAACGTCAAAGAACTGTGCAGTGGTGATATTAAGGCTATATTCCTACTCCCTAATGCACATCGCTTATACAACTACACCAATGGATTCTAGAAACGATGAAGAAAAATTAACGACGAAAGGTTTCTCCAGATGTTGATTGTAAAATTAGGCGAAGGCTTGAATGTTAAGGACGCCTTAAACCAAGTCACATTAAAAGATGTAGCATACTGGATTGTTTCAGCGTGGGACGAGGTGAAAACTACCATCATTCGAAGTTCATGGAAAAAATTGATGAACCCCATAAAAAAGTACCAGAACAGGACAATGTGAACGAATGTGACAACTCCAAAAATATCCCATTTCAATGGGCTGAAATTGTACGATGCCGCTCTCGCTTATGTAGAGCAACAAGAAGAGTATACAACACATGATATACTGTCTCTTCAGCGTTGGCTTAACATTGCATCATCTAAGAGAGGACCGAGGTTAACTCAGAAATAATTAAAGACTTTTTTAAGAAATAATTTCATATTTCTACTTGCTTACAGATCTGCAATAATGTTTATTTTATATTTTTTTTCATACATAAACCAAGTTTGTACATCTTCACGAGTTTTTACTTAACCACGGTATTATCTGAGTTTTTTCGTATTCGAGGTGGCCTCGATCCCAATTACCTCGAATAATTGCGAATCTACGTACTACAATCAAAGAAATACTACCAAGAAACATGTTTCAATTGGCAAATCGCTTTTGTCATTACGGAATTATCTGAATTCATTAATCATTCACCATTTTCTTGTTTATAGTTGCTAGTGACCTGTTCCTATTTTCGAACTTAAAAGTTCAGCTTGGAGGAACGTCCCGGAAACAAAAATGTTGAGTTACATTTTTGAGTCGTTTATTCGGGCTGTAAAATGTCTAGAGCAGAGTTTCTCAACCTTTTTTTTGCGTCGACTCCCCAAAGGTTATAATTATATACTGTCACTTTAAAATTTTGACAAGGAATTGATTTAGCTTTAACATGATGTTCTACTTCCAATCAAAACACACCCAATTCAACCGGAATCAGAGGGCAAATGTTAAATTAGGGCGTAGTCTGAATTAATAATACCTTTTCGGGTGTTTTTTTTTAATTAGAAAGTACATACATTCATACAATTTATAATTTCACAATAAGTTAAGGCACTGTATGTTCCCGTGGCTCAGAAATAATAACTGGGACCATACGAGTACGTGATACTCGTATACAATAATTTCTTGCTTTCTTGTACAGGATCCAATGATACTTCCGACGAATGGAAAAATTGGATGGAAAACAGGATTGTAAACAGGATACGTTTGCACGGATTGTAAACCACTAATTTCTACTACAATTTAATCATCCGCTTATTCCCGGATGATAGCAATGAAATTAAACTGAATCACGCCACTTTTAACTGTCAGACGATCTGTGTGACAGACCTAATTTCTATCTAATATATTTTTTGAGCGACAAAGTAAAAATAGATATTATTGACTAACAATATAGACAACCAATCTACTGGGATCGTCTTCTTCTTCTTCGTCCAACGTCGTGGCCGACGTGTGATGACTCTATGGAGGATGTTTCTGTGGTGCAGGGCGGT
>WYDF02258210.1:0-19596 GCA_009867245.2 Adranes taylori
GCTAACTTCAAGACATGTCAATACTGGAGTACCACATATATATATATATATATATGTATAATATATGTGGTACCCGGCAAACGTTGTTTTGTCCCCAATTGGTCCTCATATTTGTCTACGATGCCTGCAGCATTGCCACGACCAGCGACATGGTCTAAATGTCGCGGCTTCGCCGCGGTTACCGGCACTGTGTTATTGTCACGGCTTTTTCGCGTCCAGCGATATTGTCTAATTGCTGCGACCATGTCTAATTGCATGTCTAATATGTCTAATTGCCGCGTCCAGCGTCATGATCTAATTGCCGTGGCGTTGCCGCGCTCAGCGATATGACCTAATTGCTGCGTATTTGCCGCGACCAGCGATATACCCTGATTTCCGCGGCCAGCTCATCTATTGCCGTGACCTGCGGTCACGTGTTGCAGTGTCATCTAGTGGCGAGTTAAAACAAAGAGGATAGCATAAAAATATTTTTCGTACGTAAATATTTATGCATATAAATTCTCATGACGATCGGTTGAACGGTGTAGAATTTGATGCACTGCAGCGCCATCTATTGGCGAGCTACAACAATTTGGATATCATGAAAACCTTCTCCCTGAATAAATACATATCTACCAGTTTCATGATAATCGGTCAAACGGTGTGCAAGTCTATTTGTCTCAAACATTAGTCATGCAAATAAGCTTCTGTATGTAGATGACATTTTTTGTCATTGATACATCTTTGGAAGGTTTGAAAAATGCTAGATACTGAACGGAAGTTCAGGCCTCTATGTTGTTTGCACAAAATAGACTGCATTTAAAAAACGATAAGACACAGAGTATGCTTTTCTGTCTTAACAAAATAAATGCAGATACGTATAACACTAAAAAAGCTGTTAAATTCTTAGGTGTACATATAGATACTAAGTTAACTTGGTGGGATCATTGTAATTCTCTTGGCACCAAATTACGTAAAAATCTATTTGTACTAAGATCACTAAGTAGTACAGTATCTCTGAAGATATTGAGAACTCACACGCACTCACACTTGTCATACGCAATAACAGTACATGGTCGTAGCTGTCAGTGGCCTTATATTTTTAGATTATAGAGAAGAGCTGTTCGTATTGTGGCTTATCTATCTTATAGGCAGGATTGTTCGCGAGTTTTTAGAGACTTGGGGATATTAATATTTCCCTCACTATATATTTTAATATCTGTTTTGTAAACCAAGCGTAATCTTACTAAATATGACATGTCATCTCACATCTATAATACGAGAAATAAAAATATGCCTCACCTACCACAAATACGTCTAACAAAACCGGAAAATCAGTATTATTCCTAGGCTTGAGATGTTGAAATAAACTTCCGCGAAATTTGCAACTTATTGATATCGATAAAAGACAAATTAAAAGAATCTGCTTTCAAAGTGTTATTACTCTTATAATAATTTTCTTTCAGAGCTGCATATTATAAATATTTAGTGATGAGCTCCTGTCCTGTACTGTACTATTTAAATATTTATTGAGCCAAAAACTGTTTTAAAAATTTATTATTTTAATTTGTTTTGTTTTTGTTTTGAAAAATCTGCACAAGTGCGCAAAAAGTAATGCGCACAGAGGTCACTAAAAATTAGAGGTAACTTCCATTTAATAAAAGTGCGTTTTATCATGTAAAGTATGCACACGCATTGTCATGTGCCGACAGGCAGGGTACCATATTCCAAATTGTACCATAATTCTAGTTTTATGAAAATTATTCAAGATATCGTAGAAAATATCATACTGAAAAATAATACGTCGACCGGAAAACAATGTTCGTATATTTTTTTATAAGCAATTGCGCAATTTTTCTGATTGCAAAAATGTCATCGAACGAAAGTTGGAGATGAAAATAGAAGTTTTAATGAAAACTAGAAATTGAATCAGTTTTTCACTCTTCTGAAAGACAAATTTGTTGCCTTTAATGCTCAGATTCAGTATCTGTATTAAAAAATTCGTGGACGTGATCGCCACCCCATCTTTCATATACTGGAAATCCTACGTTTTGTTATATCTTGTTATATCTGGCATATTTGGCAGTTATATCTGGCATAAAACAAAAGTTGAATCTTTTAGTTTTGACCGTCACCTTTTAAGTCGTCTATTAAGTTTAATTAGCACAATAGTATTTAGGGTAAATTAAACAACATTAGTCTAACCCATGAATCCCCCGGTCCCTTTATTTGCCTACGGCGCGGACAGCTGCGTTGTCCCGTTTGGCATGACTATCTTTTCGGCTAATTTCTAAAAAAGCAGTCAATAGAGTAATTTCTACACGAGTAGTGCCTTGTGTTATGAATTTGTCCGCTTTAGCGCGATCTGCTGCAGTTTTTGACTTCCGCTTTTGAGTCACTTTTACTTCGTTTCCGCTTAGCGTATAATTGAGTTTCCTGGGTCTTACACTTTTTCCCGAATTTTTATGTTTTCAACTTTCAAAGGAATCGAGATATTTAATAGCCGGTCTCAAGTAAATGCATCGCAAAGTTTACAAAACAAAAAACAGCCTGTATATGTGTTAAATTGTAATTTTAGAAAAAAATATTTCAAATTAGATGATAACCCGTCGTAAAACGATTATTCATTATCAGGTCATATTTTATTTTCCCAAATGAGTTGGGTTATATATATATATATATATATATATATATATATAAACCTTTTAATATATTTGAACAGCTGAATGTTTCATTGTAAAAGTAGTACACTCATCATTAAATTCTTATTATAAGAATAATGCATGGACTAAACCCGATCTCTTCTGCTTTGTTACGTATTAGTAATATATAAAATCAAAAGCGTTCCAGATGGACAGACGGACAAAGCTAGATGTTTATATATAAGTATAAAATTGAAGGAGCTTTTAATAGCCTATATAATAAAATTTATTCAAGTGTCCTATCTTTTATAGTTCCTGAAATATATCAAAAAGTTTGTAAAATTTTTAATTTGGCGACGTTATGCTCTACACCCCACTTGCAGAGATGGCACTACTTTCATTCGACGAATAATACAATATACTATATGCGAGCAAAATTTCAGTCTTCTAATTTTAAAACTCAATTTCTCAATAAAATAATTATTTTAAAACCCTCCCAAATTTATAATGTGCACCCGCCACTGATAACAACATTTATTCAATTGTGAAAGCACAGTCTATATGTCTCATACAACGTAAAATAATTTTTCCTGTAACTTCGCATATATGAGCTATCATGTAGGCCTTACGTGTATATATGACAGTTGAATATCGGTTGCCATGGGAACTTGCGAAATTTTTTAAATCATTAAGAGTCATATCTTTGAAACGATAAGAGTTAAGACTCATTATGTGTGGTATGATTATAAATAGAATTAGAAGGGCTATCAAAATGTAAAAAAATATATCGGGTGTTACAAAAAAGTTTTTGAAAACAAATTTTATTGTTTAAAATCGGTCAACTATATTCAGTTGATCACACCGGTAAAATTAAGGTTCCTTAGACTTACATACCCTCCACAAGTTTCATTTTTCCAGCTTTTATAGGAACCGAGATATTTAGGGTAGTACACTATTTTTTCAAGGTCAAATTACTCCGGTGCTATGAGGTGCGATTTTTTAAACTCGCTTAATCGATTAAATATTAAAGGAACTTTCGACACAAGAAATTAAAAAAAATTCTTGCGAAACTTTTTGACAAAATGGATCCTAAAGTTAGCAAAAAAAATTACACCCTGTATATATGTAAAATTGTGATTTAAGAAAAAAATGTTTCAAACAAAATCGAAGGGTCTTTATGTACTCTATACAATAAAGTTCATTCGAATGTTGTATCTTTTATTGTTCCTGAGATATTTCAAAAAGTTTGTTAAACCTCAAACGTGACAACACAGCTTCCTATACAATTTGGCAACATCGGACTTTCTTTATTCCACTCATAATACAAGGTACTATATGTGTGCAGAATTTCAGCCTCCTAGTTTGAATACAAAATTAGTGAAAAAAAATAACGCCTGTCCGCCATATTGGATTTATAAATAAAATGAAAAAAACCTTCTGCGGGCTCATAGTCTACATCTGTCCACCAAATTTCATCCAGATCGGTCCCATAGAGAGGGAGAAATTCTTGAACATACAGACGTACGTACGTATGTACATACTATCAGCATCGAAAAATCGACCTTTCTTTTATTTTTTTGAGCAAGAGAAATTTTTTTAGACAAAACTTTTTATATGAAAAATTGTTCGCTTTCTCAGCTTTCTAAAATCATCTGCTGTTTGCGTAGGTATTTCGTTTTTCTTTGATTGACATATCTATACCTTCTTTTAATTCTGCTAAACTTTCGTTTTCATGGTTAACTAGGGGCGGATGTTTCCTTATTTTGGGAACTACTTGGTTGCTCCTGTACGTAACGTCCGTCTGGATTTATGCTTTCTTGATAGGAATAATAATAATACTCTCTGTGTCCTCCATATTCCCCACGTTTACTTCCTTTCGTCGAATATTTTCATCCTTTTCTTTTCTTGTTATGGCTTTCTACTCTTTCCGCATGACCGACATTGAAGAGCACACTGAACCCTTATAAGAAATGGTCCGTAAGGAACTGTCCTCGGATTCAGACCCAGTTTGGGAAATAGATCCGCCGTTTTACCTAACTTTCTTGGATCACTAACTTTTGGCGCTTGAGGATTTTTTGCCTCTCGATATCATCTTCTAAACCACCGACATTTCCTTTGTTGCCTTCAAGGAGAGCAATCCTGTTGATTGAATATGAGTTGAGTCGTACTGATTTATAGAAAAGCTGTATCTAACCCAATTCTATATTTGGTTGTTCATAAATTAGTGGGATGACGCCCAGGAACATGAAAAATATATTCGGGATTGTTTTAGATTTTGATTAGGAGGAAGCAGATTTTGTAGCTTCCAGAGATAAATAAAAAGGTAAATAAAAATTCTATTCGAAATTAATTATATTCTTCCCGGACGTATCAAGTTTTGCCAGGATTTGGAGGTGAACTAGTAGACCTAAGAATTCCGCTCGGTTGATGCTTTAATAATGTTGTTATCATTTATATTAATTGATTTAAAATTCCATACTTTGCAATTATATATTTGTAAAGCTTTAGAAGGAGCTAAGGAATGCACCTTCACTTTTATTAGGGTTGTAATTAACAAAAAATATTATGAGTACAAACATACATCTTTATGCTGTTGCAACATGAATGACTAACCTTTTAAATATAAAATTATAAAAGGTTATTATTATTTTATATTTCCAATAAAAAAATAATTTAAGTGGTTCAAATGGAAAATTTCTGATTTTTAGAAATTTCATGAGTATAATGAAAGTGAAATTAATAAATAAATTTGTTTATGAAAGTCTAGTTAATACGGGTTTGTTTGAAGTGGTTATTCTAGTAGTGGGGCTATGAGGGATTGGATTTAGTGATGTTAACGATTAATAATCACCTAACCCCAATAGTAGAATAACTACTTCAAACGAACCCGTATTAATAGTCTGTATGTCTGAAGATGGGCCGAACGGGTTGAAACTATATAGTCACATTTTAACAACTGTACTATACGTGGCCAATCTTGAAGTAAAATATACTAAATATACCTCCTAATGATAGATTCTTATTACGTGGAGCCAGCAGAGTTTATTCCATTGATATTTTAATCGATAAATTTCTACACTCTGATTTGTGCAATACATACACATATATACATGCTTGTTACACACCTTTCATTCATTGAATTTATTTCGTAGTATTAAAGTGAACTTATCTACTACTTAATTTTATTATTTGATCATTTATACAGAGAATAATTATATAAACGTTTAAATTAATTAGAACCTGTTGGCATTACATTACAGAAATTAAAATCTAATTAACGTGAATTAATATAATTAAAACAATAATTAAAACAATTAAAACAATGTTTAGTGATATACATTACATTTTAATAAAACTATTTGTAAGTATACAGATGTTTTATTATTTTATACATGTATCTATGTAATTTTTTTTTGTATTGGCCAGTGGTCGGCAGCCTTCGAGTGAGAAGAGCCACTTTAATATTTATTTAGGATGTATAATATTTATCAATCAGACACTGTACTCACGGTCTGTTAATTGTGGAATCCTCGCCTATTTGAAATTGTTAAACAGCCTGCAAGAAGCAAGTTTGGTCCCACACAAATAAAATATACTGAGCAATAATCACTGAATAGTATAAAATAAAGTCGCCATCCGTGTCTGTCTGTCTTCTGTCTGACTGTTTGTGTGCTTAGTTATTCTAAACTACGCAACGGATGTTGATATGGCTTTCACTATCATTTAGAGAATTTCTTCCGGAGGTTTATATGTATAATACATGCATATTTTATTTATAGAAAGTAGAGAAAAGTCAATGTTATGTAATCAAGTTTTAAAGAACTTATTTTCGGGCGCTGACATTGCTAACGCTGGTTAAACCTCATGGGATACATCTTATTCAATGTCCGATCGCCATGGAAATTTATATACATAGGTATTTAAGTTCGAGGAATATTTTTATGCTATCCACGTTGTTGTAACTCGCTTCAGGAGACAGCATAATTGCCACAGGCATCGGCAATTAGGCCACATCGCAGGACGCGGCAATTAGAGCATACCGCTGCTCGCGGCTAAGCCGCGGCAATTACAACGTTCACATTGATTCTATTACAAAAGATATCGATACTTATACAATTAAGTTTTCCACCGATATGAAAATAAATATATAATTTCCCTAATAACATAAGAATTTATTCAATTACTACCGGATCATTACAAAAATAGCAATAGACTGTGCGAGGATTTATTACTGTAAAATAAAGAGTTATTCACTTGAATATTTGTTAATTTTTTATTTAGTTTCAATAGTCGAATAAAATATATAATAATATTTAATGCTTACATTGGTGCTGCATTCTCCATAATGCACACTGATAATTGTCTATTTGTTGTATGATTTAAGAAAAACGATTGTACTAATAGTTCACTTGCAAATAAGAATGATAATACTTCTTAGAATAAAACGCTGTGAATAACAAGCGACTACACGCAACAGAGTGTCGTGAAGTATTTACATTTAAGGTTTTAAAACTGAACAGGAACTACTGAAGCTGGCTAAAGTCAGCTCTATATATATCATCCGAGAAAACCTGAATCGGGTCGCAGCCGGGTATCACGTGAGGACATCCGCTGTGCTCTACAAAACTCTTGGGTGCGATAAAGGTGAATCTTTCTCTAACTAGTTTAATGCTTATTTGCCTCCTGCTTTAAGGTCTAGAATTTTCTGTTGGTCGTAAGTACGTTTTGCGACCCGAAGTCCGATTCTATCCGAAGGTGTGCGTAGGCAACGAAGGTGTAAGAATGATATTGCCTGAAGCGTTTTTCGACGTACATTTATGGCATTGGAATGAGTAAATCCTAAGAAGCTTATGGGTGATGCCCAATAACGATTGGTAGAAAATTTGTTGATACCAAAATACCGGTATTTTTTATACGAATACCGATAATAATCAATACCGAAAAAAAAATTGGCTGGGATTCCGGTGTTCGGGATCCTGGGATCTCGGTATTGAGAACACGAGGTGTCATATACTTAAAGCAAATTGTTCCACGTATTACATATTACTGCTTCCATTTTAAGCATTTGTTTCATAGACGTCCACTTACGCTGAGAAATCTAATAAGATCTTCCAAGGCAGTAAAATTAAAACTATTTTTTTATTACGTACTAGTAACAGCTTTTTGTCATCGCAATTTCTTGAAGACTTGAGATGATGTAGTTTACCTTTTTCTATACCTATGACAAAAAGTTGCAACTTATTTTCTGACGTCGAACAAGCGGACTATTATTACATTCAAGTTGTTCAGTTTCATGTGATATCAACCATGAAATAGAATTTCCGTAACCATATGTTGTTTCCAGTATCTCATGATTGATGTCTTTTTCATGGAGGAACAACTTTATGTCTTCCAAACAAGAAGAAAAGCGCTTAAACGGCAACGTTTAAGCGCATTGCTGGAGGACATAAAATTGCACCTGAAAGCCATCGTACCTTATTGTGAAGAAGTAAGTTTGAGTATTAGCTATCCGGTTTGTCCAAGAGTTCTTTAAACTGTCAATAACAGAGAAGTTTGGCTAAGATGTTAATTACCTCGATTACAAAATTCATGCCTTCAACCATTTCGTCAGGAGATGTTTCGGGATAAATCACTTCTCATTGAAATACGCAGCAGAATGCGAGGATTTTATGGTTTCAGGATTGAAATTGCTCCTTTGTTTACTCCAATCATATTTTTACTGCAATTAGAAACAATATTCTCTAAATCAATTCTGTTGTTTTCCAGATGTTCTTCCACAGCATTTGCAATCCTTGAAGTTTGAAGTTCTTCTTGAGGGCAACAATCCTTGAAGTTCTTCTTTGAGACCTTGTGGCGACATATACCTCAGAAATAATAATACTTGTGCTGTGTCGTTTATGTCACATGATAAATTAAACCCATCATATGACATTGCAGAATTCAGTTTAATGTCTTAAACTGAACTTGCTAGTTTGGTACTCTGTTGGTACTCTGTTAGACTTGAAAGACATTTTGACAGTTTTGGCTTGAACTGCTTTGCAGACAAAGGCATTTGATTAATTTTTTTTACAATTTCTGCTTTATTGTTAAAAGCGTGGGAAAGAGTTTCGGATGCTTCTATAAAGCAATCTTTAATGTATTCGCTATTCGTGAAACATGCCAAAAATATGCATTAAGCTTTTATGAACGGAGCTTAGAACTTTCTGGAAGGCGTTAGAAAATAACTGTATATAAAAAACAATAGCGGTTTTAAAACACTTTTTATATTTATATTTGTAACACCCTATACAGTCTCTGAGATGAGGTAAATGTAATATGAAACGCCACAAACGCTCACGTAAAGAGCCTCATGCGGCTTCCGAGCCACGCTTTGCCGAAATCTGGTGTAGTGAGTACGTAGGATGTTTCTGGAGGCGATTGTCTCTAAATTCGTCTACCCGCATCTGTCGTACTGCATCTGGCATTTCCTCGAAGGCGTCCAAGTGATGTTTCGGGCTAAGTTTCTGTTGTGCACCAGCTATGTTCTCGGGGGCACTCTCTTGTACATTTCTTATTCATTTTCATTTGTTATTTCATTCGTTGTGCTTACTTTTGATGACGTGTGCACAATTTGTAATCAGTGCTCTTCAGATGTCAACAATTCTGGTAGCAGACTTTCTGTAGTTTTCTTTCAGATTTTTTCTACTGCTTTTTCATGCCTTACGTTTGAATATAACATTTTCTGCGATTCCTATCTGCAATGTTGGCATTGAGGGCGAATTAATTTTATCATTACTTATACAAATAACCAGTGAAGCAGCTGTGTTCTGCTTGAAATTCTGTTAGTTTTACACTGAACAAGCGATGCGATTTCTGCACCCAATCTTTAATATTGTACCGGTGTGAAGTTAGCAATAACCTCTCGCATTGCATATTGTCTGGTCATTATTTTTGTACTAAATTTTATGTTGCACAAATTCATTTATCTGCTAAAAAATGATTAATTTTGAATAAATTGCATTAACATAATTTTGCTCCCTGATCGAACGCCACTGACCCATAAAGTTGTTTGTGTACCTACGTAGGCTTTATACACGTATTGTTTATATATATATATATATATGTATAACTATAAAAAATATAAATTATTGATGAAAATTTTATAAGCAATATTTTGGTCGGTCCGGTGATAAGGGTTTCATATTTCATTGTTGAGCGGTTATTGCTGACTTCACACCGGTTAATATTGTCCCTACAAAACGTACGCGAAGTATTAAATTTTATATTTTATATTTCATAGTATATATCAATATTCTATTATTTTTATTATTTTAGTACTCATTTTAATTTTATTCTTATTATTTTTTATTATAATTTTTTATTTTATTATTATTAGTTGTAAATTGATGATCTATAAAAATACTCTAAATACTTTTAAAATACGTACTTTTACCTTATTTTAAAATTATCTGAACATTATTTTAGGCCATCAGAATAACTAATTATTAACACTTGATTATCTAATCCTTAGACAAAGTTCGTTAACTTCAAAAGTATGTTGACCGCTGTAACTTGAACTGCTATTATTAAACCCTTATTAGCATCATTCTTCTTTTGCATCATATTAATAACAAATTCTAAATATAAGAAACACTAAATTCAATCAAATTTCTTACACTAATCAGTAAACCTAAAACTAATACAACGCTTATGAGAGTAGATTCATTTCTTTCTCTCTTTCCTCTTTTTCCTCTCTTCCTTGTCCTCATTTCCTCTCTTCTTTTTTCCCCCTAACATCCACCTTTCATTCTTTCTAATCTCTTCCATTATCTTATTCATTACCCCCGCATTCTTCACTCCATGAGCCACACACCTTCTCCAATTCCCAACCTTCAATTTTTGTTCTCCCGGCCATTCACCCAGTGCTTCCATATTTCATCCTCCACTCCACAAACTACACCTTCTATAGTCCTCATCCATCCAATGCTTCTTTCCCCTCTCCTCGGTACCACTGAATCTAGGTACCATTCTCGTATCACTCATATTTATCCCCAATCTTCAATATTCCGGCATCAGCCCTTCCACCTTCAAATGTACATATTTCTTATTATATCTACTTATTCTAACTGTTTCATACCTCTCCTGCATTTCTACATTTTTCAACTTCTGTTCAATCTGCATCTCACATTTCACTCATTCTATCATACCACTCACACTAGACTATCCATACCAAACTTCTTTTGTCTCTCACCCATTCATTCTCTTCTGTCGTCTTACACACCATTGCTTCCTCATATACTCTTTTAACAATTTTCTCATTATCACTATTTCAACACTATCTCACTCTGCGTCGATTTCTCTATTCTCTTCATATACTTCGTTAGCATGCCTTCCATTAACTTCCTTTCCTTCATCGCTCGAACTTCCGCACCATGCAACATAATATTCTTGACACATACTTTCAAAATCATCATTCTCATACTTACTGAATCTCCGAACTCCTATCTGTTCCACTGCTACCTTAACTTTCCTAGTTAACATCTTCACATGTTTATTTCCCGATCCGTTCCTGCCTATTACATACTCGAAATATTTTATTACTTTTACATTCTCAATTATCTTTCCATTCATTTAAGACACGTCTTTTTTACTTCCGTTTTACTTTCGTTTTACCCACAGTCACTTTCAACCCTCTTTTAATCATATACTTTTAAACCCTCTCCACGACTTCCTGCATTTCCTTTCTACTACTCGTCATACACACTCATCCTCCGCATATCCAAGAGACCACATCCTTTGCCTCCTACGAATACACCACCTGCTTGCCCTCTTTTCAACACATCTTCTAAATTCGATACATATATGTTGAATAGACTCGCTGCTAACGGACATCCTTGTTTCACTCCCCTAGGCACCCTAAACAACTCGGACACATATTTATCAATTCTCGCCTTCACTTTTATATCTTCATACAAATCTCTTTTCCTCTTACATATCTTTACTGAAATACCTACTACATTCATTCTTTTCCACAATTTATTTTTCACAATCTTGGCAAACGCAGCCCTCAACTCCACAAACCACTTCTTCCCCTTTTTCTCTTATGCATCGCTATTATATCACATTAAATAACTTTTATTTACATAATACTTCATATACGACAACTGTACATAGTACATATAACTATAGAAAATCTAAAATAATAAAATAACTGAAAATAATTCGAAAATCTTTGTGTGCCGAGAATAAATTCGAAATACCGAAAATAAATCGAAAATAATACCGAAAATAAAATCAAAAATAATTCACCTAGATTAAACTTCAATACCCTCCATTACCCAAATACCAAAGCTTTGCAGGGACGAAGGAATATTTTCTAATCTTCTATCCTCAATGAAGATGTTTAATCCCACTTTCCATTAAACTAAGCAATAACTCTTTATTTTATCTCTCATGTACCATTTTTTTTATATTACCTTAGTATGTCTCTTGTATTCAAATCACTATAAACCATTAATATGTAATTTAAAGAGGGGACTGTAAGAAACAATTTACCGCAAAAAAAATTCTAAAAAAATTTTTCTTGGTGGAAAATTTTAAAAAAAGGCAAATTTTTCAGTGGCTGGCTGTGCGTAGGACATACAAGATAGGACATCCGAATAAACTTTATTTTATAGGCCACTTAAAGTTCCTTCGATTTTATTTGAAACATTTTTTCTAGAAACTCAATCTAACTTATATACGGAGTGTTTTTTAACTTTGAGGTCCATTTTCTCGAAAACTTATCCAATAATATTATCCAAATTTATCCAAATTTTATTTCTTGTATCGAAAGTTCCTTTAGTATTTAAGGGATTAAGTGAGTTTAAAAAAATTATAATCTTGGGAGTAATTTGATTTTGAAAAATTTTTTTCTACTAAATATTTCGGTTCCTGGAAAAGTGGTATGAAAGTTGGAAAAGCGAAACTTGGGAGCGAATACAAGTCTAAGGGGCCTCAATTTTGGCGATGTGAGCAATTCAATATACTGAATCGATTTTGAGCAATAATTTTTCTAGTAACACCCTGTATATTTTTATAGCCCTTGTGATTCTATTTAAAGTGATACACACATGAGGTGTCTAAGTTCTATCGTTTCAAAGATATGATTCAAAGATAAGCAAAGCATATATAACAAATCATATCTATAATGCATGTATATAAATAAATCGGCTTGTATGTACCTATATTTATTTACTTTTATAAAAATACAAAGGAGCTGGTATATATTATAATGTATACATATATGAACCAATGTGACTTGTAGCCCCCCCCTGATTTAAAAGTAAATAGATTTAAAAGCAAAAGTGAATAAAATTTTAATGAAATTATTTAATTCTTCATCGTGCCTCAAATAATGTAATCGTTGATGTCATCATTATCTACATCTAGTTTTAATTGCTGCGCCAGATTAACGCACGTCTTCGTACTTATTCTTCCAGTTTCATTAGACATCTAAAATCATTGACCATTTCTGGGCAGACTTTCTTCCACACAGCGTTCATCGTCGTTTGTTTAATATTATCCCAAGCCACCCCAATATTTTTGATGGTACTGAGGATGTTGTGATTTCTACCTTTCTGATCTTTTTGGCTGGATTCTGGTTTTCGGGTTTTTGATCTTTTTGACATTTTGACTAACTCGTTCTAAATCATTACGATGACGTTCCTATGCCATTTGTGGGACCTAACATAACTAGTCGCATGCCTTTGCATTGAAATGCTAGATGGCTGTGAAAATGTGTGCCCCCTTTATCCACCTACTACACCTAGTGCCCCCCTCCACGTACCCGTTACGCTTGCACTTCAAGTGTCTCCGCTGCACAACCAGTATCTTCTCTGCACTTTCAGTGTCTCCTTACACTGCACTTCCAGTGTCACTACTGTATTTTCAGTATCCTCCGTACACTTCCAGTGTTCTCACTGGATTTCCAGTGCCCCCTGCACTTTCAGTGTCCCAGTGGCCCCCGTTACAATGTTATTATCAGTGACGAGTTCACATTATAATTCTGGCAAGTAGTAGGCAACCGCCGATTCTACCTACTCTTCCACCCTTCTCTATCGTATCTCAATTCGTTTTAAACGAAAATCCGATATGGCGGTTATGACGTCATTTCTATTTTGATTTCTTGGGACTCTTTCGGAGGCTCTTTAGTAGTTCTTTCGCGGCTCTGTCGGGGGCTCTTTCGGGGCTCTGGATTTTGGTGGAAGTCCGAATTGAATTGTAACTGTTGTCACTAGATTTGCAACTTGGTATTACCAGGGACACTATAAAAATAATGTACAAGGGCGATCATAAAATTTAATATTATTTAACGCTAGATGTGATTAGATATTACCAGAGTCAATATAAAAATAATATACAAGGGCGATCAAGAAAATGGAATAAAAATGGAACTAGATTTAAAATGAAATGTAACTAGATTTAAAATAGAAAGTAACTAGATTTAAAATAAACAAGTAAATTTAAAATAAAAAGATTCTACCAGGGTCTAGATTCTACCCAGGATCTAGATTCTACTAGATTCTACCAGGGTCGATATAAAAAATTGTACAGGAACGTTTAAATTTTTTTACAAAAATCTATGTCTTAAAATCTATCACGGTGTTTGAATATGTATTCTCTATAATAAGGTAATAAATAAATTCGAGAAATAATAACTTAACCTAACACAGAAGATTACTCAGAGTATCGTATAATGACTAGCCCTTTTTAATCAAATAATAGATAAGAATAAAAATATAAACTAATCCGAAAATAGAAAATAGATTAGAAAACTTTCCTTATAGTTAGAGTACCAGGAAGTCAGGGGAAACAATTTGAATAGAAAAATCTTTGAAATATTTGCATTAGCTGAAAGACTTCTAGGAATTTACTTATGTAATAATTCTGTAGATAAACGTATCTAACTAGCCCATATCCATAGTTCTAAAAAATACAGACATGTTTATAATAAGAACTAAGAAGTATATATAAAATTAGGTATACTACGAATAAATCCAAAAAAACCAAATTGACTTAAACAACATGTTTTGTTAGTGAAAGCGAAAGTAGGTCAGTCACAGTTACAGTCACAATGTGAATGATTATCGTGAAACAAATGATGTGACATAGAACTAGAGAGACGGTTATTATAGTTTAGAGTAGACTGGCGACAGAGGGCGCTTATGATGTGGGAATTTAAATTCATAATAAAATCTACAGAAAAACATGGAAAATTAAATATGAGACTGGAGAACAACATTTTATATGAAGAGAAGTTATGTAAGTTAATGATAAGAGAAAAACCGCTTCTACATCAAGCCTATATAGATTTAAAACTTTGGGCATTAGGACAGATAACGTTACGTCGGTTCCAGGAATTGAATTCGTCGCGATTTTGTAACGCCAAAGATAGTATATAAAGAAAGAGTTACCAACGACAGTATCTTACGGTTCGCAAATTCTTTAGAAACAGCTTCTCTACGCCATATTGTAGTTTATGGGTTGTTAAAGCATCAATAAATCTTTCGATAATTATGGAATCAGGATTAGTAGACTAGAAATTTAGTTCAGGGTGGCCTAAAAAGGGTAAGTTTAACCTCATCAATAAGAAATTTGGTACAAAAATGGAAAATAATAAAAATGTGGTTCCATTAAGTTAGTACTGACATGTTAGTAAAATTTCTCGTATAAAAATTTTAGCTTCCTTCATACCACCTAATCATCGGCTAATTTCCTGTACGACTTTGCTGGAATTCGGTGTAAGATGCATCATTCTTGAGTGGATCTAAAGGAGTAGCATTAGTCTGGTGTGAACCTGGTTGGTCGTGGAGAAATAAAAAAAAGGAAAATCGGAACTTCGTGGAGCTCAAAGTAGAAATCTATCACTGAAAGCAGCCAGATTAACATCTTTACACACCTATGGACGTCTTCTATAGTGCATAAAGAAGCAGCTGAGTGTTTTTGTACTCAGGCACCTGGCCTGGTTTGGACCCGATTGGTTCGATGTTTAAATTTATTGAATTTTTTATAGAAAATTTTTCCTCCTTTAATTGATTTACGTAGACACATATACGGGTTTATAGACCCAGTAACGCTGAGGTAGGTACTGCTTAACAGGCCTTCTGCACTTTAAAATTCTATTAAGGATAGTGAGTTGTGTACAGTAGGATTAGATTGAGAAGTTGGTAGCATTTAGTAGAATGTGCTAAAAATCTTATAGCTATGTGTTGAAGATATAGAGAATTCTTGAGGAGATAATCCTTTTTTAAATTTATGTGTGTGGGTATGTAGGTGGGTTTTTCGACTAAAGGGGGCTATATATAAGGGAACTAAATTGATAAGGATTTTATGGGGGTTAGGAGAAATTTATAGGATTTATTCTTAAAGACATAAAGTTGAGCAAATGAATTCGTGACAATTTGGGATTAGAAATTGTTAAAATTCGGAGGGTGGTTGTAAGATTTGTTGTGAAAATTTAAGTTGCGAGTATTGGTCAGACCGACCAATAACCCCGAGTTAACTTACCCGTCACAACCCTTTTTTAACCCTTGCTTTATATCCTAGAAAGAAACCCTAACTCAATGAAAGAAACCCTAACTCAGAATAGGTCTTATTCTTCCTACGGAATCTAGTTGTTGAAAAAAATATAATAATAAATAAAAGTAGGAATTCTGAAATAACGGTCTATTTAGTAACAAATTTTGTTACTAAATATTTTTGAGGCTGTGATGCTATTGCAGGTAGTCTATGTAAATTATTTTTTTAACAAGCTGGTTCCAACTATTGTTGAATCTTAAACATCATTGCATATTTTTATACATTTGATAAACGCTTTCGATTAATTGCTGTAGATATTTCATGCTTTTTGGCTTAGAATAATCCATACAGATATTCGTATTCACTGAAATGTAACACGATTTTGCATGAACATTTCAATACAAAACAGTAATGTATATTCATGTAACTTTGATAAACGCTTTTGCTTAGTTGCTGTAAATGTTTCATGCTTTTTTGCTTTGAATAAGTCATAGATATAGTCCTATTCGCTAAAATAAAACTTTGCATAAAAATGTTGATACTTAAACCTTAGTGGTATGTAACTGTTATATAAATGATACATCATTAATAATTATTGAATTAGTTGATACGCATTACGATAAAATACGCGTAAGCGACATTAAATGAAAGTATAAATGAACAAGAGAGTTGATAAATAAAGTTGGGTAAAACTGTTAATGTTGAGTTTATTTTGAATCTTTCCTTTTTCCCATATTTTATCCTTCCTCTATATAGGATGTAGCTTGCAACATCATAGCGGATGGCGTCCACATCATAACAGGAAGTTGAAGAAGTCTTAAGAAGAATCGCGACCCGCCGAGGCCTTTCAACAATTACCATAGTTGGTCAAAACGCCGAGGAAGGAATCCTATTTCCTAAATGAGTCGATAGTAGTGCTAAGGCTTGGCGGGAAACCACTAAGCGTTATAACGTGTATATGAATATTTAGAATTTCAATATCAACTACTTTTCAATATGTGAATACATCTTCAGTACAATATTTTCAAAATATGTATAATAGCATAATTATGTACAATTTGGATTACATTAACGTATAAATATATGCATATTTACAAGTTCAGAATCAACTATGGTTCGATATTTGAATACATCTTCAATACAATACTTTCAAAATATGCTGTCCGCGTCGTTGGCAAGTTCGGGGATCGGGGGATTCATGAGTAGGCGATTTATATGTTACGCTAGTTTTATTTAATTTACCCTAAACAAGTCTTGTGCTAATAGAATTTAAGACGATCTATAAGGTGACAGTCAAAACTAAAAGTTAACCTTTTGTTTTATATGAAATATAATGAAGCGAATAACTTCCAGTATATGAAAGATGGGATTTTTTTCATAATCAGAATTTCCTTTACCTCGGACTTTAGATATACTTCCGAATTCTTCACGTTCTTTCTTTTAACAATTTCCCACATCCTAGCACTACTTTAGGACTAATACGATTTAACACAACTTTAGGTTATGTTGCCACGTCTCTTCTCTTTTCTTCCACATATTCTGTATTTCCTATCACACTTCCACATCTAATATCTATTTTTCCAGCAGTTCCACATCGCTCATTCTATTTTTCACTTCCCTCGCAACATTTCTATCAACTTCCTTTATTTTTTCATACTATGCATGCTTTGATCATCCTGTCCTCTCATACACCTTTTTTATTTTTCTAAGCAATTCATTATCTTTCATTTCTCTACATTCCTTTCCCATTGCTTTCTCATTATTTGTACACATTGGCGTGGCGCGGTATCGCTGTTGATGATGATGAAAGAATCGTCCAGCCATTGCGTGGAATCCGAGATGTGGAATGCAAATACCTTGCTACGTGGTGTGAGCGAATGATGACGATCTGACTGTTGGACACGAATATGTTGCTTGAATGTTGGAAGAATCGAAAAAGTCGGCAAATACTTGCAAAAACTTGGCTTTTGAAATGTAGATGTTTGATGATTATTTTGAATAAAATTGATTCAGTTGATTAAGTGTAAAAGATCAGTTGATTAAGGTAGTCGACTGTAAATTATGCTTACAAAATGTGCGAATTAGCTCGCCCAGGAGTGTGGAACATATCTTGCAACCTGAGTCGCGATGATGTTAGGCTGCGTGGTTCTTTTATATCAAATTCTTGACGTACATACACTACTTATGTATTGAAAGTAGTGGTGGATTTTACATGAACAAGAAATCAAAATAACAACGATTTTTCAAAGTTAATAAGAGAGTTCGTTAAGGCAATAAGAGAGTTCGTTAAGTTGGTTGGAAATAACGAACATAAAGTTTCGTTGAGGCCATTAGGAAGTCATTAAGAAAGAACGGTTATGAGATAAGGAAATCTCTCTTCAAAATTCGCAACTTTGAAGAAACTTTGAGCGTGAAGAAATCACAAAGGAAAGTTGGACATATATTTATCCATATTAAATTAACATAATGTCTTTTACTGATAGACTTTGTAGAATTAAATAAGTGTTGTTTAATTATTTAATTGTTTTATTCATTTGTCTCCTCATTTGGGGCTGTTCAGCCGATACTCTCTTTCAATTACTTTATTCATTTCCTCTCCACAACTAACCATGCATACTATCTAATCCGAATACCATAACGTCCATATTTTCTCATTTCCTAATATTACTAACTTAAATCAACAAAAGAGTTTGGTTAAAATTCACTAATTTAACTCGGCGATTGTGTTTGATTAACTCATAAAATGACAATAGAAATATTAAATCAAGTAGTGTTGATTTTTTTTGTATGTACTTACTGAATTGAAAGTTGTTTTTGTAAATAAAAATTCTCATGAATTATGTAGTACTATGAGTATCCGCGTACCAAATAAAACAGCTTTTTTAAGGGCCGGATAGTTTGAACATCCTTGGTTTATTGGCATTAAATTATTTTTAAATTTGATTCTAATTTTCTTGTATGGATGTAGATATTTTAATTTGAAATTTCTTCCTTCCAGTGTTATGAACCGGAACAAACGGCTATGACTGTATTCAAACAGGAATTGATTGATGAGAGCGAGGAAGCTTTAGTTCCAACGCCTCGAACTTTCGGGTCGGTACAAAAGGTGCCTTCGATAAGCGATTTATCGGATCAAGAAGCTTCATTGGGTAAGTGATGTCCTACGTTTAAAATATATATCTATACAACTGATTTTTTATTGTGTGTAACTGATGATAATGATAATAAAATTTTATTATCATTATTATATCAAAAAATGCCAAAGAATATTAACAAGACTGAATTTTTAAATATTATATTTTTTAACATGCATTTTAAAGCAAGTAAATTGCACAATAGAACACATATGGGTCTTAAATGTCACTGATACACCACTGATTACTCTTTATATAATATACATAGACCGTATACGCGCAGGTATTAAACATATTGGGAG
>WYDF02258220.1:0-19594 GCA_009867245.2 Adranes taylori
CTTCTCATCACCTGTAAATGATCATTTGTGCTGAAACCAGATCTAAATCCTGCTTGTTCGATAGGTTGAAAGAAATCCAATTTTGTACTAGATCAAAGGTATCCAACTTTTTTAGCGCTGGGAGCTACTTTTCTATTTTAAGTTTGCATGGAATCGACTCCTAATAGGAATCTTATGCGAAGCTGTCCGCTCCCCCTTATTTTTCAGTTTCCCATGAAAACATTCTAACTAGTATAAGATTGAGTACATAATGGCAAACGGTTACCCCCTCGTTTTGATTAAAAAGTTGCTAGAAGCTGCGTACGCCACTGACTGTACGTCTTGCTGTCCGGTGTAGAAAATATATTTATTTAAGACATTTACATTTTAACATCGTTAAACACAAATCATGCATCATTATAAGTGTGAAAACTTGACACACAATTGTTACAAAAATAAATATAAGATTATTATTATGTAAACTTATCGAACCGCGAATAGCTAAGTAAACAATTTAAAAATAAATATATCTGTCTAATTAGTTTGTAAATTGAGTAAAAATCCGTATACAATTCGTGGAATAAAAATTTCTTACGAACAAATACATCTACAATTTTAGTTCCATAACTATCACTAAAAATGTGATATAGATATTATTTAGTGATGTGTTGTTCCATGAAGAACGCGATGTCATTTGAAAAGAACTTGTTCCCATTGGAACATTTAATACGACTCAATAAATTAGTTTTTATAAATTTATTTAATTGCCATTTCCGTCAAAAACTAGAATCGCATGCTAAACATTTGTATGCTTTTTTGCCAGTACGAATAAGCGCGTGGGTATATAAATTATATTTTCGTTTGAAAGCAGATTCTCATTTTAAACATTTGTATAATTTTTCGTCGGTATGAATACGCTTGTGGCTATTTAAAAGCGATTTCAGTCTAAAACTAGAATCGCATTCTAAACATTGGTATGGTTGTTTGCCAGTATGAAACAGCTTGTGGTAATTTAAATGCATTTTGCTTTGAAATCAAAAATCGCATTCTAAACATTTGTATGATGTTTTGCCAGTACGAATAAACTTGTGCTTGTTTTGATAGATACATTTCTTTTTAAAGAATATTTTCTTGTGAAATTAGAACCGCATTGTAAACACTTGTCTGGTATTCCACCCGCAAGAATACATCTAGTTAATAAATTATTTTTTAAAAATTAGTTTTCTGCCATCTGTTTTTCTATAGTTTATTCAAAACTAACTTAATAATAAATATAAAAATGCTTCTACTTCGAATGCACTAGCACAGTTCACTACATTCATTGAAAGCAGCAAAAGAATATTTAATTAAACACAAAGCAGACACACAATGGCCCACCGAAAGTAATAGCCATCCAAAAATATGCAGTCAGTCGCATGATACAATGTGGTTTATCGTTCACTATGCACCAAAGAGTGCTAGTAAAAGGACAGCTAGGATATACTATTAAAAAAACACCGAAGCATTTAGGGTGAAAGATATTCAGCCAAAAGTAGAGTAAGAAGCTTGAAATATGCACAAGGCCACTGTTCAACGTCTGGTGAATTACCTGGGGACACCCCACTTGACGATGATATCGAATTATCATATCCCATTAATTCAATTAATTAATTAATGCAATAAGCACTTCTCTAATAATTAATGAATACAATAGGCAATCCTCTAATGTAAAATTTAATCCAATTCTTCAAAGATAATTTAAGAAATGAACAAATCAATGTAATAACGATCAATTAACAAATAATATAAACATAAATTGGGAAATCAAATGTACAAAAGTGCTGTCATTACGCGTGCTTAATGTTGAAGCTTACCACCTTAAATGATCTTTCGCCGGCAGCTATTATACGTCATGTTGGAAGCTTTGAGTTAAAGATGCATGCATGCACTCACACACATATTTCCGAAAGAGCTTTATGACTTAACTTATATTTCCATTACCCATTTTCAATATGCTGCTATGTTCTTACCCTTTGTGTTTGCGACCAATTTTTACATTTTGAAGGGATAGGACTAACTATTATTCGCTTGATCTTTACTCGATGGGCGGAGTAACTTATGCTCCCCAAGATTTTGGTCGCGAAAAGCTACTACCACCATCGCTAATGCGAACCATTACTTATGCTTTCGTCAACAAAATGCAATTTTGATCCTTACAATTCTCCAACGAATTAAAGAAAGTTTTTTTCTATTGGTCAAAATTCGAACCTACCTAAAATTTTGTAGCAGAAGTTTCCTTCAAGCCACGTCCAACTGACGCCGGCTACTACGACAGTTGCCGCGGCCGAGCCATTTAAAACAACCCACCAACGCGTTAATTAGGCGCATTTTTTGTCTTGTAGTAGTTGTTTCCGAGTGAGCAAATTCGCACATTTGAACTAGCAAAATTAAAATTCACCATTAAGTGAACAAACCTATTCTGCAAGAGAATTAAAGATCGTGACCGGAAGTTTCAGTTGATACACTTCCCCCACACTTACACATATTTTCGGTATCATGTTACTACAAAATGATGATGTCCAGACGTTTTTCCAGGAATTTTATTCATGTCGAGACACGATTTATTTTTGTCTAGACGTTTTTTCTAAGAATTTTATTCATGTCGAGACTTGTTTTATTTCTGTCTAGAATTTTGACCTCGAAATCGCTGACTCACCATATGTCGTTACCATGTCGAGACGTATTTTATTTATGCCTAGAGTTTGCCTGACCTTGAAATCGTTGACTCATGCATTCCTCATGGAATTCTTGGAGAGCGAGCAGAATTCGCACTCTTAAATCTGATTTTGTATTTTGTTCTAAGTAGGCGCCACCAACAAATCGCTTATATTTATTTAAAAATAAATAAATTAAAACCAATCAGTAGTAAAATTCTACAGTACAGTAGGCAACAGCATAATCTCGACCCTGCTTTAAATTCTGTAACAACGATTATTGTCATGCAAACTCAACGTGTAAAATTGTAATCTTGATATTTGTCACAAACCTCTTTGAATG
This sequence comes from Adranes taylori, assembly GCA_009867245.2. Classification (NCBI taxonomy): domain Eukaryota; kingdom Metazoa; phylum Arthropoda; class Insecta; order Coleoptera; family Staphylinidae; genus Adranes; species Adranes taylori. The sequence goes on from WYDF02258220.1 coordinate 3,016, forward strand.
CATTGCCTCCTACACTTGATACGAGATCAAGGAACTTCTACTAAAGACTATAACAATCAGTCACTTCCATCCCCAGATCATCAAAAACAAAAAAGAAAACAGATAGTCCACAATGTGGGATCCGAAGAGTTAAAAACGATTGACGGGCCAGAACTGAGAGCAACGATGCACCAACTGAAAAACTGCAAAGCGTCAGGGGAGAATCGGATCATGAGCGAATTGCTACAATGCTGATACTTTTGAACAATTGTCAAGGCGACCGTGCGAACATGAAGAACTTCAGACCCATCAGTCTGCTATACATATTCTACAAGCTATTGACCAAAATTATAACCAACCGGCTTACCCAGAAATTCGATTTTTACAAGCCTATCGAACAAGCTGGATTTCGGAAAGAATTCAGCACGACTGATCACTACAAACACTACGCACATTGATACCGATCGAGAAGTGCAATGAGTATAATATTCCTCTACACCTGGCATTTGTGAACTATCAAAAAGCCTTTGACTCGATCGAAATTTGGGCAGTGCTTGAAGTGATGCATAAGACACGCATTCACTTCAGGTAATTAAGCCTGATCAAATGCATCTACGAACAAGCTATGTTACGAATTAGGATGGAGGAGGACTGGATCACAGGAAAGGGCCGGCATGACGACAGCATCTGGTACAAACTCTTCACTTTGGCACTGGTATTCAACAAGTGATCTGGGCAGCAAGGTATCAATGTCAACGGGAATCGTCTTAACCATCTCCGCTTTGTTGATGATATCGTGTTCTCATCAGTGGTGACGCGGGTGAAATCGAAGTAATGCTGCAGGAACTAAAAGAAGTCCCCCAAGCAGTAGGTCTGAAAATAAACCTACAAAAAAACAAAAATGATGACCTCAAATGACATACAGATTGTTATGGATTAACACACCCTCGCAAGAATGGATTTGTGGACAACCAATCATCAGACATTATGAGACGTATCGGCCTGGCTTATGCAGACTCAGTTACATTCTCCGAGAACCAAAGATTCCTATCAGAGCAGCGCAAAACGACTTCGTGTCTGCCAACGAGCGATAGAGCGAACAATATTGGGGTTCAGTTTGAGAGATCGAATCCGGAACGCGTAAATCAGAAGGAGAACGGGACTCATAGATGTGGTGGAACGAGTGGTAAGGCTGAAATAGCAGTGGGTGGGTCACGTGGAGAGAGAAAATCTTAAATGGACTAAGACCTTGATGCAATGGAGACTATGGGAGTTAAAGCAGAGGTCGACCTCAGACAAGATGGCGAGAGGACATACAGCCACACGAGGGGAAAAACTGGATATTGACTGCACAGGAAAGCACGACGTGGAAACAAATTGAAGAGGCCTATGACCAAGAGTGGCTGCTTACAGGCTGAAGAAGAACTAAATATTAATCTAATTTAAACGTCTTAAATAAATTATTATCGCTATATTCTATCACGGAGGCATTTTATTTTATTATAGCCTTTGACTATGCATTATTTTAATAGAGTGGATGTTTATTGTTTTTGTTAAGATGTAAATATATCATAACAAGTATAATTTATTATTCGCCTAAATTCATCAACCTCTTCAAGTAATGTATGTGTATTAAATTTGCTCAACAAATGAAAGAAACCTATCTCCAGAAGTGGATCATTACCGGCTGAAGAAGAAGATTGATATACATTTAGTCGATCATTTTTGAATAACAAAACGGTATCTGCATGGGCGTATGTACACAGGGAGGGGCATTATTTTTCTCTTTCCTACGAAAGCATTCTAACTAAAATTAAGCACATAATGACAAACTTCTGCCCCCTTCCCTCATTGATTTAAACGCGGAATACGCCCATGGTATCTAATATTCGAAACGAAGTAGAAAAAATTTGTAGGCATTTAATCTTTTGAGATTATAATTTCGCTATGATGGTTTTCAATTTATCAGCTGAAATACAATCTATGTATATATGTATATAAAAATGAATGTTGAAATATATATAAATATATATATATATATATTTTCAGGGAGAAATTTTTTATGCTATCCATTTTGTTGTAACTCGCCACTAGATGGCGCTGCAGCACATAAACTTCTACACCGTTCAACCGATCGTCATCAAAATTGATATACAAAGGTACGAAGAATATTTTTATCCTATCCACTTTGTTGTAATTCAGTACTGGAGACACCGGGCCATGGCAATTAGACCATGTCCACAGGCCGCGATAATGCGGACAGCAGGTAGGCAAATATGGGGACCAGATAGGGAACAAAACAACGTTTGTCGGGTCCGCTAGTATTATATAAAAACAAATAAAAAAATCCCAGTATATAACCCGGAAAATAAATTAATGCTGATCGTTTTAATGTATTCCATTCAGTGCCGTGTTTCGCAGTAAACACTTACAAGTACGTACTTACAGCGGCATTTTTTTAGGAAAATAAGTCCTATCTCCAGAAGGTATATAATCACGGACGGCTCCAGGGACCATGAAGCGGGGTGTGGGCATCCTAACTTAGAATTATGTTTTATTGATTCTATCTTTAACATTAAGCAATGTTTAGTATTAAGCAAGCGCTTCAAGGAAGAGGTAAGAGGTGGAGAATGCCCCCTGCCTGGTGCCGCCCATGTATATAATATACCATACAAATATCTGTCTCATGTACAAATTATAATATTTGATCAGTTTTCCTTTTGATTTAACAGAAAAAAAAACCAAGATATTAGTTTATAAAAATAAAATACAGTAGAATAACATGGAGCGTATGCAAAGTTGTTTTTTCAATAAAAGTAATACCGAGTATGAAACAAAAGTATATAAAAAAGTGGGATTTTTTTTCAGTGCTTACAGCGGCACAGTAGTTGAATCCGGCATTGATAAATTTATATTTTAAAAATGCGTATAACATTTGGTGTATAACATTTTATAAAAATTAGAAATACTTAAATCCTACCTTGTGATTTCTTAAATATATGAACTTACTCCTTTGTGCTTCATTTACTGCTTCCTGGATAAAAATTGACGAATCACACTGTATATCAAATTATAATTATTATAAAGTTACACATAACATTTAGATTATACACAATTCAATACGATAAGAAAACTTATACACTGTAAATATTCTTGTAGAAGTAATTAAACTTTGTCATTACTAAAAAAAAAAGAATTAAAATTGTTTATTAATTAGAAAACAGGTATTAAAATATCAATCGGCTGACTCAAATTGCGTCTCTATTTTGTTTACAGCCTTTATCAAAACACGGAACACAGAATCGAAGATATCTTCCCTCTGCAAAATGTGTGAAAACAACTGAATAACGCTAACGCGTGCGGCGTGTACGATTGCGAACTACGCGAGCGAAGAACTTAGCGGCGATCAACACGCAAGTAAGTTGCGGAGCATTGGTGCATTTAGACGTGACAACGTTGTCACGTCTATAGAAAATAATTTAATTATTCGATTTAATGCCATTCCTAACATATTCAGGTTTTATTTTCTTATAACAGTTGGTTCGAATAGGTTTATGTCCTGTTATACATTCTATTATAATTATCTACAATCTATTTTTAATCTTATTTCAGAAAAATGTAATGTCTCAGAAGCTAAAAATTCGCGGCTACCGCATCTTTCGAATACTGAAAGTCATATGTTTTATTATATTTTGCATAAAACATCTATTTAGACTTGACTCTCATCTTTAACTCATCTATTACATTCAATTAGCACAAAAGTTGTTTCGAGCACCTATGTTACCGTAATTTTGTCGGTCACGTTAGGTGCCACAAGTATATTACAGGATTGTTCCAATCAAAGCAGATTCGTAATTTGTTTGTATAACTACTGTACTGCTTTTTAGATTTCACCTGGTCCCTAGATTTGCCTACGGCTGGTCTGCGGCCGTGTCTACGGCGCGGTCAGCTCGGCTATCCTTATTACTACAGCCTGCGCGGCTAGCTCTGCTGGCTGCATTGCCGCGCCTTTAGCGCAACTAGCTCTGCTGTTCGCATTGGCGTGTATCTGGCGCGGCTAGCTCTGCTGTTTGCATTGCAGCGCCTTTAGCGCGACTAGCTCTGCTGTCCGCATTGCGTTGGGTCCTGGTGGGACTCAGGGTCTCGTGGATCCAGTTACCCTCTCTCGGTGTCCTTGTAGAACCTAAGCAAAACAGAAACTCTGTTGTATTACCTGTTGTAACCCGTTGTTTTTCACGTTTTATCTCGTTTTTGCCATTGGTTTGAAATTAATTATAATGCAAAATTCGTTAGGATGCTCCATACCATGTCCATAGCACAATAGAAATTTAAAATTTTGATGCAATATCTGATAATAAATGATTCTTCTGATTGTGACATGGCTTCTCGTGTACCTCTCCATGACGTCGGTGGAATTAAATGATTGAATGACGAAGTTTTAAAGCAGATTTTGTAGGTAGATATGGTCCATTAGTGTGACGGAGATAGTGGAATGAATTGTCTAAGATACGATGACAATTTATGTCTAGAAAATGAATTTCTACGAGAAAACGGAATTTATTCGCTGTCGCCAAAAGTAGTATCGGGACAGACGTCGATTATGTACTTCTCGCGTTACTTTATAGAGCCATTCCTTGTTAGAAGTTGGGGATAATGGCACATCGCCTGGAGCTGTCGGTGGTAGCGGTAAAACGGGGGCTGTTGTAGATTCTAATTCTTATTGTATTATTTGAATGATTGGTGCAAGTATGCTTGTCAGCATACGTGGTGTGCGAGGACGACGTAGCTTGATTGGTATTTCTGGGGTTTAATGTCTGGAATCGCTGTTCGTATGTCGAAAATTAAATTATGTGGTTTAAGTATACTTGATTCGATGATTGTGGAATTTGTTTTTGCTATTGAATGTAACTGAATTTAAATTGATTTAAAATAAAATAATATAAGGATTTATTGATGACGCTTACTTAGAACAAATTAGATTCCGGAGTGCCATTTCTCGCTTTATCAGAATATGTTTAAGCTAGCGGAGGTGTACGATTTCTTACTTTTCGACGTCAAAAATGCTGCTCCAGGCGGATTCCTGAGCCGTGGCAATCTTTGGCGTTGGCCGCAAAAAAGTTGTAGCTTGAAAAGAACTCTGCTAGAAAATTTTAGTGGAAAGTGGAAAATATAATGGTTTATGTAAAATAGGCGGAAGAAAAAGTTCCATATGCTCTTCTTATAAAGAACATAAATTGCCAAAAGAAATACGTTGAGTTAAAACAATAAAATTAAAAAAAAGTCGTTACGATATTAAAATTGCGAAGTATTCATATACTGTATTTACAAGTAACGGACACCGCTTGTTGCTGTTTTTTTAATAAACGTACGATAACATTTACGTATTATATTTGTCTATGCGAGGTTGTTTTTTTCTTGTTTGATAACTCTCTCACGTTTGTTATCAGGATCTGGTTGTTATTTTAAACGTATTAAAAAATCTATATTATAAGAACTAGTACTTATTATTTGGTTACTAAATTGATTGATTAACTAGTATGTTATATTCTTTTTAAGAATCAAATTAGATTTCATTAGGCAATTTATATATATTATATTAGCGGATTACTCATTGGATTGATGATTTATTAAGGAATTGCTTATTGCAATTGTTAATTAATTAATGAAAATTCGATATCAACTAGTCTGCCCTATAAATCGTTGACCTATGAATTCTCCGATTTATGTAGTTGCCTACGCCCTAAACAGCTCAGCTCTCCTCGGCTTTGCAGCGGAATTCGGTTGCGGAATTTTGACTCACTTTTGGAAAATTTCTACTAGGATAGTTTAGCGTGCTGAGCACGCTCAAAATGGCTAATTCATTATCTACGCACAAATTTGTCAACTCAAATCCTCCGGTCCTGAGTCACTTGAACTTACTTTTAAAAATATTGTACCAGGACAGTCTGCTTTTAACTTTTGAATTCTCCTACGCTCACATTCGCCAACAAACGAATTCCTTGGCCCCCATATTTTCTTTCATGAATGTTTTGTGAAACGGTTCGAAAACATTCGGTTCTTGTTCGCGTTCAATTACGGCGCTTTCTACGGCGCGGACAACTCAACTCAACTGCTAACAGGACAGTATGGGGTGCTTCGCAAAATGTTGGAGGCGCCAGACTGCCTTCAACTTTATAATTTGCCTACATCACGAATTTGGCAAACTATAAATTATTCGGTCCTGATTCATTTGAGAAACTATAAACGATAAGTAAAAATTATTGTAAATCGACCAGTTTCATACTTTACGACGGTCCGCGTCGTAGGCAAGTATAGGGCCCCAAGGGGCTCATGTGTTAGCGAACTTTTCAGTATCATCTTATATAGTTTTACATATTTTGATAAATCTCTTTAAAATAATGCCAAGCCTGAGGGGACCAACTCTAATGGTTCCAAAATATAACCCCTAATATCTTTAAAGCTCATCATTGGTTATTGTGGTAACTGAAACTCAACATACGCATAATTCCTCAACATAGAAAAAAACTGGTTACGTTTTGGAAGATCTATAAGATGGTAGTCCGGCAATTTAGTAAATGTTGTTATTAGTGCTGGGTTCAAAGTCATCATATATTTATTACACCCAAATACTTTTATTTAGTTTTTAAGTGTAATTTAAGTTTTGAATAAAAGAGCGTTATGCCTTTGGTTAACTCCCTGCCCTAAATTCGCCACTGATTAGTGTTTTGAGAAAAGTGTTTAAATTAATGTTTGAATAAAGGTAATGTTTACTATTTTAATCCTATCGAACTGAAAGATTACTACAGATGGCAAAATATTAAATCTAAATTTATATTAAGTGCACATTTCTCGCATACTTACATCTATGGGTTTCTGTGCTAATCGATTAGTACCCTTGAATCAGAATACAGAGTTTTTAATTTTTTTATTGCACAAAATCAGTCTAGTACAGTCAGTTATTCCTATCTACAAAATTGAGTTCCCTTAATTCTACATATGTTCCCCAAGTTTCAATTTTCAACTTGCATTGGAACCGAGATATTTAGGATAGTACATTTTTTTTCAATGCCTAACTACTCTCAGGTTTAAAAGTGCGTTTTTAAAACTCGCTTTATCGCTTGAATATTAAAGGAACTTTAGATACAAAAATTTCTAAAACATTACGGGAATGGTTTTTGAGAAAATGGGCCACAAAGTGTTCAAAACAAAAAGTATTCCGTATATATGTTAAATTGTAATCTTAGACAAAATGTTTCAATTAAAACCTAATGGGTTTTAGACATTGGCGTAACTAAATAATTTTTCTGGGAGGAGCCAGGCGTAATTATAGAAAATATGTGGAACTAGAGGAAATAATTACACGAATATGTGTTTTTCCGGGCAATCCCTGGTCCCCATAGTTATATCTCAAATTTATTCGAATTTCTTATCTTTTATAGTTTATCGATATATCGAAAAGTTTATTAAACTTTGAATGTGGCAACATCGTGTTCTGTACCAGATTTCAACAAAAAGTCCCGATACACACATGTTTTTTCCTTTAAGAAAGAATTGCGAGATAGAACGTCACGAAATGTCAATTAATATATAACATTCAACATTTTTGTTTCAATGGGATCTAAATATATATTGGTATAAGATATTTCAGGTCAAATTGAAAAAAAGTTGACAGAATAGTCAAGTTTTATGAGTTTAATTTAAGCAAAATTCAGAACCGATCATGTGTGGCGATTTTACATTCCCAAAGAAGAAAGAAAGAATATATTTGACGTGGCAATGTATAATGATTTTAATTGGTTGAAACATGTGTGTCACTTGTCTTTACGCAGAATCTTTGCTCGTCGTGCGTTCTCGGCTTGGCGTTCTCAGTTGGTTCGTCTATGTGTGTAATTCTTGTTTTAATAATCAAATTTATTATAAATCAATAATTTGATTCCTAAATTATTGATTAGCAGTAAAGTTAGACTTATGTAAAACATATTCTTTAATTTCATGAATGTTTTGTGAAACGGTTCGAAAATATTCGGTTCTTGTTCGCGTTCAATTACCTCTCGTGCCAGTGAGCATAGACAAGCGATTGCAAATGGTGGCTTTACAGCAAATGCGTCTTACTACGTAGTGGGTGCGCGTGTAGTGGCTCGCGATATTCGAACAGGCGCTTTCTAATGGAAACAGATTTCAAGGTAAGTCATAGCAATATTTCAATATGTTTTAAAAGCTGCTAATAATTTATAATTACTTATAAATTTATTTACGCACTTTTAGGGATTGAAACGAATTACTTTATTGTTATTCATTTAACTTCCATATAGCATATACCTACCAAGTACATGTATGTTATAAGATAATAGCACGTCAGGCTGCTCTTTTAGAAATTAGCCGAAAAGAGAGTCAAGACTGATCGCAGGCCATAGCAAATCGGACAGCAAAGCTCTCCGCCCCGTATGCAAATATGGTGACCATTCCCCCGATCTATGTGTAGGCGAGTTATAGGTTCGACTAATTTTGATTAGTTTACCCTACACACTATTGCGCTAATTGAATTTAATAGACGAGTTATAAGGTGATAGTCAAAATTAAAAGATTCAACTTTTGTTTTATGTCAGATAAAACAAAATGTAGGATTGCCAGTAAATGAAACATGGGATGGCGATCACGCCCAAGAATTTTTTAACTTTATATTTTCAATTTTGTTAGCTGTCATTTGTCAATTGTATTTTTTTTTAATAATAATTATTATATTCAAAACTTATTGTACAACGGGGGTTCCCGTTAAATAAATAAATATGAAATAGTTATAAACTTTGTGGACTGGTCCGTTTCCCCGATTTCATATACTGAAAGTAAAGAGTTTTATATTTCTTTGTATCTGAATATTTGTATATTTGTTTGTTTCAGATTAATACACTGCAACACCGTTTGACTGATCATTATAAAAGTTGGCACATATATGTACTTTTTACATATATGTGCCAGAAGGTATTATGCTATCCACTTTGTTGTAACTCGCCACTAGAGGGCGCTGCAGCATATCAACTTCTACACCGTTCAACCGATCGGCATGAAAATTGATATACATAGGTATTTGGGTACGAAGAATATTTTCAGGGGACGATGTACAGAGGTTTACGATCCACGTTGATGCCATTTCTCGTAAAAAATAAAAATTAAAAATATATATATATATACCCACCCCGTGCATCAAACACAGGACTTCTCGGGTGCAAAGCTGACACCTTAGCACATCGCGGATGTTCAACGAATTAGAGAAATCATTTCGACGGCAAAGTAGAATAATTTGTGATTTTTAGTGTTCTAAATCCTCAATAATAACAAATAGTGATTGTGACTATGATTAGTAATTGCTGTGTGAGTTTGAAATGGAATAAAATGTTCATTGAAATTGTATTGGCTTCGGAACGTCGATTATGAATGATTGCGCCAGATCGTTAATTTTTGCAGGACAGCGTTTGCCGGATTTTGCTATAATATATTTATAAAAAACATATTCAATCAATAATCCTGAGCATGTGACAGGTTAAATAATAAAAGGTTAACTAATAAAAAGGTTTGCACGCCAGGTGGGGGACAAAACAACGTTTTCCGGCTCCGCTAGTACATTATATAAATACATTATATACATTATCAAAGGTTGATCAATTTAGTGTTGATTAATGCAGCGGCGGCCGCAGAATTTTTTTCAGGGGAGGTGAGGCGGGGTGGAAAATGGAAAAAAATGTTTTAATAAAACTTTATATATTCACACAATCACACAATAATTATCTAATCTGGCTTTACCAAGGGGGAAAAAAGCCCCCCCCCCCTCACCTTACCCATACCTGCGGAACTCTTTGTACTGTGTAACTCTTTCAAGTAATTTAACGCTAATCACCTGAACGATCAATTAAATAGCTCTATATTATTACAATTCGTATTATTGCCTATCAATATTATTAAATTTATTGTAATCTTTTTCTAAATTATAACTTTTTATTTTCAGGTAAATCTCACAAGAATAAATATGATGGAATTACGTCTTCTGGCTACAATATGTAATGAAGATAACGATGTGAATTGGCACAGTTATACTCACAAGCGTACCATGTTATTGATGTACTCACCGTAAACAGTGAGGGGGTGCTATAGGACGCAACGCGTTAACGACTATCAAACAACGAAATTAAATTGTTCTGGGTGGTGCCCTTCCTGAGAGCGTACGAATTCGTAGAGGCTTTTCCTACGTGAGATTGCTCAGGTCACCCTGCCCCTACAAGGGGGCAACAGGGTATCCTGCGCGGCCGTTCTTAAGGCTTACAAGTGTTATAAGTCCCCAGAGTGTAGGCTGTGGCAACGTCAAGTGGTTGAATTCGGCGTCAAAGGAAAGTCCTGCTTAGAACTCTAGTTGATCAGTTTTATCTAGTCATATAAATGTGACTAGATAAAACTGTCAATGACAAAAGGACAATGAACAAACGAGCGATTGATGTGCTCAATGCAAGCAGTGCGACGTAGCTAATGAGCACAGCGGAAACTACCCATACGAATAACGCGCGGGGTTGACTAAAACGGTGAACACGATTATTTGTTTCAAAATTGTCATCAATATGCCAATGTGCCAACTCACCAATGTGTCCATGTACAGAATTCACCAAAATACGAAACATTGGTATTGGTCGATTTGTCTTTGGATTCGTCGGTAAGTTTTTATTTCCTAAAATTTTTGTTTAAATTTTTTGTAAAATTAACTAAAATTACAACCTGGTCTCGGTTTCGATTAAAAAAATCGTGAGTTTCGTCATTTTTTCATATTTTGTCACTTCCTTTTTAACTTTTCCGTTTTAACCTGAGCTACTCTTATCCCTAGGGGATCGAATGCTCAGTCTGTTCCTCCACCACTTGTTTTTTCTCAGCTTTTAGGACCTGAAAAGTAATCCTTGACAAGCCTCAAAGCGCTGAGAATTTGTTTGCCTTTAATTTAGAATTTGTTTGCCTGAAGGATTTCTGCTCGATAGAGTAAGCTATTATTTTACTATTCTTCTTACTCATGACAAGCCAGTTTGTCGCCTTGAGTCCATAATTCTGATATAACCCTTAATAACTTAAAATTTAGCAACTTGTCGCCATGGCAACTGACATTCAACAGTCATATATACATGTAAGGTCTAAATAATAGCACATATATGCAAAGTGACAGGAAAATATATTTTACGTTGTATGAGACCTATTAGACTATAAGACATATAACATAGATGCTTTTGAAATTAAATAAATGTTGTTATCAGTGGCGGGTGTGCATTATAATTTTGGGAGGGATTCAAAATGATCATTTTACTCAGAAATTCAGTTTTAAAACTAGAACACTGAAATTTTGATCGCATATAGTATCTTGTATTATGCGTCGTAAGAAATTAACTGGTGTAGAACGCGACGTTGGCACATTTAAAATTTTACAATCTTTTAGATATATTTCAGGAACTATAAAAGACAGTATACTTGAATAACCTTTATTGTATAGTGTAGCAAAAGCTCATTCAATTTTATTTGAAACATTTTGTTGTAAAATTACAATTTAACATATTTACAGGGTGTCTTTTGTTTTGTAAAATTTGCGATCCATTTTCTCAAAAACGGCTATTGTACTACATTAAATATCTCAATTCCTATGAAAGTTAAAAAATAAACCTTGGGGAACATGCGTAAACTCAGGGACCTTAATTTTGCGGAAAGCGGACGCGGGAAAAGTGACTCAAAAAGGGCAGTGGGGAAAAAGTAAGTCAAAAACGACGCCCCATAGTCAAATATGGGGACCATAGAATTAATAGGTAAGCGAATTCATACATAGACGAATTCAAAAGGCCAAAGTTCTTTGGCGTTATCCGCTCGCCAGACTTTTAGAAATTAGTCGTACAGATTGTCAAGTTGCGATTGTAGACCATGGCAAATCTGACATCGGAGCTCTCCGTGCCGTAGACAAATTCTGGGAAAAAGTAGGCAAATATAGAGACCAAATATGTAGGCAAAAGTAGGCAAATATGGAGACCGGGGGATTTATAGGTGACACTAATTTTGATTAATTTGCCTTAAACAACTATTGTGCTAACTGATTTTAATAGACGAGTTATAAGGTGACAGGCAAAATTAAAAGATTCAATAGTTGTGTTATGCCAGATAAAACAAAACGTAGGACTTCCAGTATATGAAAGATGGGGTGGCGATCACATCCAAACATTTTTGCAACTTTCATAGGAATCGAGATTAATGTAGTACAACAGTCGTTTTCGAGAAAATGGATCGATAAGTTTGCGTAACAAAAACACTCTCTATATATCTTAAACTGTAATTTTAGACAAAAATGTTTCAAATAAAATCGAAGGAGCTTTAGATAGCCTATAAAATAAAGTTCATTCAAGTGTCATATCTGTTATAGTTCCTAAGATATATCGAAAAGATTGTTTAGTTTTCTTTTCGCGTGCTAAACGTGGCAACGTGTCGTTCTCGACTATTTGGAGGCATTGGCATTATACAAGATGCTATATGTGAGCAAAATTTTTGTCCCCTAGTTTTAAAACTCTGATAATTTTGAGCCCCTCCCAAAATTATAGTGTGCACTCGCCACTGATAACAATTACAAAAACACCATCTTATAAGGCTCATAAAATGTAAAATATTTCTTCCTGTAACTTTGCATATATGTGCTATTAGTTAGCACTTACAAGTATATTTGATTATTGAATGTTGATTGCCATGGCGACAAATTGAGAAGTTTTAAGTTTTTAATAGTCATATCTTTGAAACGATAAGAGTCAGACCCTCATGTGTGATATCATTTTAAATAGAATCGGAATGGCTATTAAATGTATAAAAATATACAGGCTGGTTCTATTTTTTTTTTTTCAAAATTTGTGCAATTATCACGTATGACCTCTCTTTGAATTACGTATAAACGGATTACAGTAATATGAATACAAAAGACGTACTAAGATGACATAAAAAAAATTTCAACACAAGAATCCTTTATCCTTGATGTTGTGACAATATGGTTTTTGCAGCAAGTTTTGTTGATACTAACTTGTAGCAACTATACCCAATTTTATAGTTTTATATTTGTCTTAATGACGGTATTAATGATGAAATATGAAAAAAATATGAATTTATTTTCGTACAAAAAAATAACAAATGATGTAATAAAACATAAGTTTTTTACTCAATGTTTTAATTAGAATCTTGGGCTATTTGCCTTTCTGGCCTGCTGTTGTGTTATTGTGCACACCAACCGTTTGTTATCCTGCGGATTTTCTCAAAAATTTGGCAGTGCGTAAATGTATATTGTATCTGTATATAGAAATTTAGGGCACTGTTGTCATATTTTGCATAAGGTACGTTGTCATTAATCTCTTTTAGTTGTTTATCTCGGTGCGTAATTTTATATGAGGGTGCGTTTAACTTACACGTTAAGCGACATCACGTACCGCTTGCGTTTGACTTTCGTTGTCTGCTTGACGCTCTGCTGCAAATATGTAAACTAATCATTGCGCGTACCTTCAGTGAGGAAATATGATGATTGAACTTGTGTCCTAGTTGAGGCTCCTCCAAAGAAGACTGACGTATGGCAGGTGATAGGAGTGATTTATCATTGACATAAGGTGTTGAAATCCGTGACTCAATGAATGTTACGTTGGAGTAGTCGGTCGATTGTCAACATTCGCATTCCGAACATTATAATATCTCACTAATTTTCATGAAGCAAATTTAGTTTTTTATGATTTTAATGCTAGAGTGAATCCGTCAATTCACTGGTATTTCCCACCACATCAGTCCCGGCATATTCTCAATTCCCATTACATATTTGATATATCGTATTAAAATAATGGCGAATGCTTGGTGCAACTCAACTTGCATTCCCCATTCCACATACCATTTTTCAATAGAATATGTTAAAACATGGCGAATGATCTAGGATCGGCATTCGGCCACTTTTTTACTCAATTTGCTGTTTACAGGCCGTCTAGGCCAGTGATGACATTACATTTTAGTGCTTTTACCGATGGCGGGTTGGCAGTTTTGTTGATCTTGTTTTGTTGAATCTAAATTTACTTACAGTTTCTATTGTTCCTCAGAAACTTATTTTATAACTATTTTATGTTTACGCACAGTGTTTTTATTTAGATTTATTTTAATTTACCTCGATGATATATAACCTTTGACCAAATAATTTTAATTTACTTTATTCGTAAAAATAATGCTTAAAAGAATTATCTAATTTATTATGAAATACTGACTACTAAATATTACCAGGCCTCATGCCAAATTATTGTGCCGTTACTAAAATTCATTACAGTTGAGGCACTTCGGATGACTGAGCTCAGAGTCGCGAGCACGATGGCGTTGGTCGCATTTTGCGCAGCTCAAATCGTTTTGGCACTCATTGACTGAATGGTCTATGGCAAAGCACTTGGTTCATTGCTTGGGGCTTGTTGGGAATTGTTTGATAGCTCGGGAATTGTTTGATAGCTCCACGGGGAAAAAGCGACCGAACAGGTGAACCCCCATTGTAAATGGAAGAAATACCTGTCGCGATCATTGGTGATCACGCGGATCATATTCAGGGCTTTGTTTATAGTTCTCGAAACTACTCCAAAGATTTTGAGGTCACGGGAGCTAAATTCGATGAAGGCCTCTTCTACCTCTTGGACGGAAATGTCCTGTGTTGCTCCTTTGATCACAAAGGAGTAAGAATGGAGTTGTTGCCATTTTGGTTGGATTTGTTTGACGTTCCAGAAGCGACGTTGGAACGTCAACTTGCAGTAACCCGTGAGTTCTTGGGGCGTTTTTTGAAGCGTGAAGTGGAATCTGCGCCGTCAGAAGCGCAGTTCGGTTAGTGTTAACTTTTAGTAGCTTGGCCACTTCCCGAAGGTGCGGCCTTCGGATGGAGCAATTAGAACGAGGCTTTTTGCGTTGAGTGTATGTCAGGCAGATTCCTGATCACATACTCGAATTCTTAGGGTTCTTTGGTTTGGGTTACTTCGGGAGAGAATTCCCTTACTGTGGAATTGCTGCTGCTGGATGATGGTGGACGATCGGGAGTTGAAGTGTGACGTGGGGGTGGGGTTAGGTTTTTTTTTGGTGTTGGGATTATTGGTGGGTTTTTGTGGATTTTATGTTCTGGAGCGAGTTCAACGCATGTTGTCCGCTGGTGCTGTGACAGCCGACGAAATGGTTTTTTTGTTTTGTGCCTGGGGGAGGGGCGGGGGCGTTTGTTGGTGTGCTCTTGAGAGCATTGCTTTTTGGAGCAAGTTGGTCAGGAGGGCTTTTGTTTTGTGGTACCCCAGGGGCCACGCCTTGGGTCGGTGGGCATTTTCGATGCCCTCCGACAAAATAGATTGTAGAGTATGGGTGTATCAGTCTAAGGCTGACAATATTGCTTGAAAGAAATGTTAGGAGAAGAAAATGAAACGGCGAAATTAAATTAAAAGAGAAGCAATCAATTAATTAAAAAACATTGGTTAGGGTAAAAGCGAAACAAAGCAAAAATCAAGGGCGAGAGGTCCCTAGCCGTTTAGGCTGAGTAGTCTGAAAGAACCGCAGAGATGGAAAGTCCCTACGATCACCGCAGTGACAGCTACCTTTTAGATGACTTCTTTCTTCTTAAGACGGATGCTAGACCACGCCGCTGAAATAGAAAAAGAAAAAGAAAACAAATAAGATTTGATCCTTATATGCCTCCTCGTTAGTGTTTTATAAGTGCTCTTTGTGCAAGCCTATAATTACGACCTTATATGTCGTTTCCTTCTTTCTTCTTATAATGTAGATTGTAAATGTGTTAGAACGTGTTTAATACTCCGTAGGTAGGATTTCTTTATCTATATTTGCCGATCGCAGCGGGTCGACTCCCCGCAGTGATTGTAATAATAGATTATGGAATGTGCTTTGTAGATTAGGTAGCTACATGTAGCTTATCTGTTGTCGGATGTCAACAGAATAAAATAAATAAAAATCTTCACCTGAAGTATGATGGACACGGATCAAAATCGGAATCCACTGAACCAGTTCATATAGCAATCCTTCCTTATATAAAAGGAACAAACGATAGAATATCATCCATTTTAAAGAAAAATCAGATTAAAACAGTATTCAAAATTCATAAAAAATATGCGACATAATATCTAAACCGAAGGACAAAATTGTTCTAGAAAATCAAGGAGTATACGAAGTTGCTTGCAGCGAATGCGACATGGTCAAACAAACAGGAAAGCGAGAACCAAAATTTATCATCCGCCTGGAAACTTGCATTAAAACTATACCATAAAACAAAACGACAACATCATCATAATAATAAGAAACCAGAAACAGAAATAACGAAACCACGTCCAGCTACAATAGTTACACAACCAATCGCAGATACTGTCAGCACAAGAAGAATAACCAGATCCTATATAAGAAGCATTACCCAATAACCTTTTCAATCTTTCTAAAAGCCTCGATAATGCCAGATGAGACTTTGGCGAAATGTCGGCAAAATAAAATGCCCTATATATATGGCATATATATATACCATATCTCAGAATGTGCATAATATAACGAAGCACGACTAGCTGGGCAG